>JACVRA010000494.1:387-42957 GCA_019828545.1 Paracamarosporium sp. OC-R06-R3 | reverse complement strand
TGCTGAGGATCAATCTGATACTAATTGATTTTCCCATGTAGGTAGGTAAAGTAGAGTCGATATTTATCACCTAAATCAGCTTAGTGGCGATTGCTGTCCATGCCAGTCGTCCATTGCGAGATAAGCTAATCATTCTGTCGGTTGATGAAGCAGGTAACCTAGCTCTCTAAGACTGGCTCCTTTGCTATCGTAGAGGCAAAGCTCTGGATCATCTCTCGTGTAGGTGGTAGGTGTTTCTCTGTGAGTCTTTTGATATATCTGACAAGCTCCTGCTCTTGTTGTGGGTTGAGTTTCTGCTGGTCAAAGTTCTTGACCTGTAGAGGGCGCGTTAGGCCTTTGTGCCTTCGGGCTAGCGCGGATCGATCAACACCGTATTTAGCAGCAATTTTTGTGTACGAGAAGTCTTCTCCTAGTTCTAGCGATTTAATATCATTGATTGCAGCTTGAATTGGATCCATATTGGTGGAGTTGTCGCGTGTTGAAGTTTAGGGTGTTTTGTTGGCACCGGGGCTTTACGCGAATCCGGGCTTTACGCGCACGGACACGGTAGTGTCGGCCTGCACGCCCCGACTCGCTCGCATCACCCCGCTTCTGCAGCTCGATGTCTTCTGGAACTTGTGCGGATAGTGCTGCAGAAGCATCTAGCGATGGGAACGGGAGGTCATGCGCTGCGAAGTAGTCGCCCAGTATATTAGTCTTTTGACTGATTTCGCGTGTTAGCTGGATGATTTGGGGATCGTTAGACATTGCGAACGGCATCGGCCGCAAAAATTGCAGTGTTGGATCATATCAACCTATTCGGTACTGGGGAACAGGATTTCCTTCGCATCATCAAGGCTGCCTTCTTGTCGGAACCTCCTACTGCGAATCTTATCACTTGTCTGGAGCCATCCAGAATTCTAACAGATAAAGCCAGCAACCAAGGGGCGCAACGTTCCAGATGGTATTTTGACGCACGGTTCTCACACGTCCGTCGGGAAATGTTCAATATCGCTGAGAACAACGAATCAAGGTCCTGTCGAGGCTTACGCCCTCAGCCGGATGCTTCCGCGGAAGAAGCTGACTCGTCGTTTCAAGAATCTCGGTCGGATGAAGTCCTTCGTTTAATCACGGACATAATCATCGTTCTCGTGACGGATATGCTGTTCATTCCAGTGGAAGACATCAAAGATGGGAAAACATCAAGCGTCTCTGAGCATGGTGTTGATAACCTAATCGAAGCAGAGCTGAGGAATTGGCTTGTTAGCACATACAAGTGCGAAGTGCCATTCCTTAAGCTCCTTGATGTGCAGACCAAGGTCCTGGGTCTAACACAAATAGTACTAGAAACCAGAATGTCCTTCTAGAAGTGGCCATTATCTCTAAACCTTAAGAAAATTTTATATTGGGTGGATGCATCGGATGGCCTAATGCAGGTGGGATTGTAATATGGACGTGTTGAGGTCGTGATTGCGCTAGTTGAGTTTCTTAAGGTGTAATAGGCTTATGGACTTAGGACCGTAAGGGTAAGTATCCAAGCCACAATACTCAGAGTCAAAACCGACGAGTTCTAAGAAAGATATGCGTATCAATGGCCGCATCGCAGGTCGAATCTACAGCATTTTGTTAGCTTACCAGTTCTTGGGGATGCAGTCCCACTGCTCGCTTACCCATAGCCTACTTACACTCCATGTCTACAGGGGTCAGACGGCATACGCGATGCCTTCAGCTAGCCACCAATGGACCCATCGTTCGCTTCGCTTGCCGTGCTAAAGCCACTGGCCCCAAAATTCGCCTACCACCCGCAGATTCTGAGCTTTACGAGAATCTAGCCAAACTAACACTGCGCACAACATGCATTATACACAAAAGTGGGGCCCAATCCTTTCCAAGCTGAACAACCGCTACGCCTCGCCTACGATCTTCTCGGTCTGGCCGCAGGCGTTCGCTTGAAACAACTAGATCTTGAATGTCAATAATCTGCGCCAGCCGATCTGATCTGTTCTCAGCTCCACCAAACATGTGATAACGTGCAGGACCGTCGATTGCACACTGGGCTTGTCTCTATCTGTTTCGTACTAACCATTGTCGTTGTGGTGTGTACATTATACTTCGTTGGCAATACTGCAATCGACCGGACATGGTCTGCAATAACGTAAATCGACATCTTTAGGTACGTCATCGTTCGAATGGCTTTACGTTCTGTCTCTGGAGTACAGCTGAAAACCGAACCTAGACATTGCTCTATTGTGTATATAGTTGCCATTGATCCTCATACCCACAGAAAACCCTCTGCTTCTGGCTTGATTAGACCTGCTCCAAACACCGTCAGAAGGTCTCGTTTCGTTCCGCACACTGTCCCTCTAAATCATACGGTCTCCGCGCGTTTCTGTTGAAGGTCGCCTCTCGCACAATGGCTTCACAAGCAGAGAAAGTCTATCGGGGCCTTGTCAACACCGAGCCATTTCCTGTAAATAATTGGGTGGAGCAGCTGTACCATCAGGCAAGAAATGTTGGAGATGTCCATTTCATTGAGCCAAACCTTGGACCTCTCCTAGCCAACGAAAAGATCATCAATGGTCAGCATCTGAGCAGCCAGTCTGCTAAGGAAGTGCTCCGTGATTTAGCTCAGTCTGTGACCGCGTCAGCCATTGCTCGACTTCCAGAGAAACAGGACAAGCATGGTTTCCGAAACTGTATCAACGCTGTAAGACTCAATTCGTCTGGGATGAACTCTGGATCGAGGGAGAAGACTGACCATAAATTTAGTCTAACGCCAAAGATGCGACTACAGACTCAGTCTGCCGCCTGACCGGGTACTGTTATGCTGATCACGTTGACCAACAACTGAAGAACAACTCTCTCCCTGACCTTCAATCCCTCGCGACTGACAGCGCCTTTGTTGCCGCGTTCAAGGCCAAATTAGAAGATCCCGCCACTTTCAATGATGAGATCGTCACGGATGCTCTCAATGGAAATCAAGCATTCAGCTCTACTATGCTCTTCATGGCGAACTACTTTCAGAATGGACTAAGCCCCTCCATTCACAAATCCGAGGACGTCTGGTCTCATCATTATGGTGATGTCGCGCACACTTGGCTCACCCTTGCAGCTGACAAGGAGGATCATTTCAAGGCGATTGTTACTCTTGTTGCCAAAGCCCTACCCGTGAATTACGCTCTCATGGGAAGCAATGATCGCTTCCGCCCTCCCTCGGGCCAGGAAGTTTATCATCCCATCAAGGCAGTACAAAATTCCGCAATTGTTTCAACGGCAGCCTCAATGGATGGTATTGAACTGGGGGATTGGAAAGCGTATACCCATATGCTGGATTCCATGTGGGCAGACAAGGAAGGACTTTACGATTCTGCCATCAGCACGGCGGCTCAGATCAACGTTGCTCACTATAACCCACCGCCACCTTTCTCCGGAGGAGCCCCCATGCCTGGATCAATTACAAATGTTCTAGGACAAGGCGTTAAGGACTGGATCTCTAACGGTACGTATCTCCTTTCAGACCTGCGGCTTCGATGCCCACGTGGTCATACGAATATTTTTGATTGTCCTTAAAGTGCCCGAGTGAACTGACACAGCCAAAAAAGCTCGGTCTAGATGGTCCTATTTTGTCACATCGGATGCTCCTAACAACTATTCGATCGATATCCCCAGCCCATTCGGTTCTTGCTTTGTCGCCGGGACCCAAATCTACAGCCAGGAAGGGAATGTCGCTATCGAAGACTTGAAAGAAAATGATTGGGTTCTTACTCGAGGCCAGTTTGACGAATGGGGACTTGTATCGGACGAGAAGGTCCAAGTGCCTGTTGATAACCCTATGATTCATGGCTTCAGTAAGTTTTTCTGTATTCGCGGGCTTCTTAGGTCCATTTGCTAATGAGTATTAGATGATGATGAGCCTTTTTTCACAGCCGGTCATGTGTTCTTCACGACCACCGGACTGCGCGCCCTTGACCCGTCGCTCGCAATGAAGGAGAATCCATGGGCAGACATTGGGCGACTATCTGTAGGCCATGTGGTTCTTCGATTGCAACAGAATTCTACAGACTACGAGCATGTCTTGGTACAGAGTGTATCTTCAGTGTTTCGCCCGGACGTGAGGTATGTATATGGGGTTCACTTGCGTGAGGGCCGTCGTAGTTACCACGCCAATCGCTACAAGGTAGCTGTGAACTATCCAGAGGTAAGCATGTCAGCTTTTTCTATCGGTTCCTACTCATTGGAATGGTAGATCACGATGAAGAGCATATGTAAAGCTCTTTCCATGATACCGCAAGCGGACCAAAGCAAAGCCCTGTTAGCTCTACGAGAGCTTCAACCCTTGTTTGAGCGATTTGGGATCTCGACGATGGGAGAGGTTCTTCAAACGGAGATGCGTACAGAGTTGGCTTCCGACCACTCAATGCGCATGTACAGTGTCGCCACAAATAAACTTTCTAGCCCCTTGCATGCAACTGCTGCGTTCTATCCGGAACCAATTGCTAACGTTGATTACTCCGGGCTCCGAGGGCAGTTGCCGTTGGTAACAATTGTTGAGGGGGTTGTTGCCGTATATGGAGACGTTTGCGAGCGTGCCCGTATCGATTCCGATGAAATTACCTGGTCGAGGTCCATGGACGATCCAGATAACACCTTCGAACATGGAATTATATCTATCGATCCCTTTACGCTCTCGGGTTATGGACAGGTCATATATTCACGAGACGAAGATGGTCACGACATCATTCCTACAGCACCTTTGCAGTTCTTGGTAGTGGGCACCAACTCACGAGCGGCAGTTGTCAGTACTACACAACATGTATTTACAGCGGAATCTACTAGCTCTACAGATTCTATCACAACAGCCACTTCCATTCTGGCAC
Source organism: Paracamarosporium sp. OC-R06-R3 (assembly GCA_019828545.1). Taxonomy (NCBI): domain Eukaryota; kingdom Fungi; phylum Ascomycota; class Dothideomycetes; order Pleosporales; family Didymosphaeriaceae; genus Paracamarosporium; species Paracamarosporium sp. OC-R06-R3. Next base: position 38,101 of record JACVRA010000494.1, on the reverse strand, counting down.
CATCGGGCGATTGGGTTTTGAAGAGCGAAACAACGTCTACCACAATGGACTCAGGCGTTACTATGGACCTTGTCCAGAACGAGACTGTTGCTATCCAAGTTCCACGAATGGTGGAGATCTCAACCCTGAAAGAGGCCGCTCCAGAAGATATTCATGATCTCAAAGCCACCCACTTCTCCCTTATGGCAGCGGCAGATACATCACAACCAGTTGAGAACATGGCTAACACCAACACCACCACCAGCGATGTTTCTGACAACACTATCCCGGGCAAGCCCATTCCTATTGTCCCCCCAATGAGGTTCAATATGATATACGATGAGGCCAACTATAAGGAAGGCCAAGTCGCACCGACAATTTCCACACCGTTCGGACCGCTTGACCTCGTTTTCGGACGTCTCAGTTATGATGGATTGGCGGGCATGTCTCTCAGTCTCCCTGACTTGGACAATCTCCTCATACTGATCAATAAGAAGCTTTTAAATGGAAAAGACAAGTTGCAGTCTCTTTATACAAGTGCTGTTGGCAAGGTAGCTGGGCTCAAAGATCCAAACTACGGCAAAGTGAAGGGCACGATCATTCTTACTCCAGATGCGCTCACGGCGCTTGACAATTTACGAGACCAGACGGATGAGTATACCACGAACTGGACATTCAAAACTCAGCTGGGAACCGATATCTCCATCCCATTCGTGTTTGCTGAAATACAACTCGTGTTTGGCGACGATCGTAAGACAGTCATGGGTACAATTTCAGAATACGATAGTCGAAGCAAAACCCTTGCAGGAAAACAGTAAGTATTCAGCATTGCATTTCTGACCATAGACTAACACCTGCAAAGACACCTCTTCATGTCAAATCCAGGAGACCTGGCCAAACCGGCAGTCATTGACCCCCGTACATCAACGTCCACGTCTGCTGGTCACATACCAACTGGTACCCCAACTTCAACTGGTAGTACACCACAAAAGCCACCAGCAGAAGTTCGTCGAGGGCCGTTAGGTCCTTTCCATGTTCAATCAATCAAGAACATAAACTATCAAGATGATGCGGTATGTGAAATATACCTGACCCGTAGCATCACCATTAATATAATTTCAGATCCAAAGCAAGGCGAAGAACATCCTCTCAAGTGTCATGTACTACCACATGGCAGCCTCCGACAGAGAGAAGATTTTCAACAAAAACCAATTGACAGGCCTTGTAAACCACTTAGGGAAGGACCTGCCGAGTAACCTTGCAACTTGGGTCAAGGATGTGTATGGACCCGCTTACACGTCTCTCTTGATTGTTCAAGGATATAATACCAAGGACTGGCTCACAAAGTTCACCGAGAAGGAGAAAGCCAAGATTCTGTATTTCTGGCAGGGCAATGTGAGGCACCCAATTCATGCTTTTTTTAATCCTTTCTCATCAATTGAACAGGGTCCTAAATGTCTCTCGCAAGCTCCCGAATACGCACAACTTAACAAGATTTGTGTCAGAGAGGCCATGCTACAGCTGTACCCTATTCTGAAGCAATTCATCGATGACGATGGCACAAAATGGGCGAAGGATTTTTTCAATAGTGTCATCGCAAGTGACATGAATGATATGATACAGCAGCCCATGGATGATAAGGTAGACGACCATTTCCCAGATTTGAACAGTCACTAACAACATTGCAGCAAAGTCTGGTCAACAAATACTGCAACATTCTGTTTGTACTGGATCCTAATCATGCGTACCCACAGGATCTCTATCGAGAAGTTCGCAAGATGATTTACCAGACAATATTCAACCTTCCGGAACCCGCCGAGAAGTTCGAAGAGGAACCATGGATGATAGAAACCACAAAATGGCTTACAAATGCCTTGACCGAGGAAGGCAACCAGGATCTAGACCCTGAACTGCGAGAGGTTCTCCTAAAAGAGATGGAACACCTCAGTAAGGAGCGCGGAGAGCTCTTCGATCGGACTCAGAAAGACCAAGTTGCAAAACGAGCTGCGGATACGATGCACCTTATGACAAATTTAGGCAAGGGAATGGGCGCTATGAAGATATTAGCAACCGGCATCTGGCTTTCTACGACATCTGGTGCATCGGGGCTCAAGAATTTAGCCATCGTCGACCAGACGAATTTCACTAAGGCAGGCGGCAAGCTTATGTTTGCTGGTCAGGTACGACGCATTCTAGGTCTTACTAAAAACAGTAGCTAATAAAAATAGGCACTATTCCTCGCACTGAGTCTGACCATGATCTTCACTCAGAAACCAAACCTCTCACCATCGGAGATTGCCAGAATTGCGGGCGACACCTCGAAGCAAGTCTTGAACATGATAGGGCCGCATCTAGTCTCACAGGAAGCTCGCTCCGCGGCCCAGATTGTCGCAGAACGTCAGCTCATCAATCAAAAGATGGTCAGAAGAGGGATGGCCGGTCCGCTTATTAATGACACGCTTGAACATGCCATGGATCTAGCAGCTCAGGAGGGCTTGGAAGTGGAAAGGGCAGCTGCACAGGCAGGTGAAGGTGGACTGTGGTCTCGATTAAAACGTCGATTTTCGATCTCAGGCAAAACCCTTCGCATCTTGACAGTGGCTCTGGGTGCGGTCATTGGAGCATTCCTTATCTGGGATCTTTGCACGCAGTGGAAAAATCTGACACCGGCTGGCCAAGCTCTAAGCGTCGTCCAGATTGTCATAGAGTTTGGTCTAGTAGCCATAGGGATTTTAGAGATCTTCTTGCCGGCTGTCGCCTGGATTCCCGTCGTTGGACAAATTCTATTCTTTGCCGGCATGATTGTCGCCATTGCCCTTCTGATATGGGGCCAGCCGAAACCTCAGCCATCTGCCGCGGAAGAGTTTGTTGAGAGGATGAAGAAAGACTGGGTCAAGAACCTTGATGACCCTCCTAATTCCATCCTGGAGTACTCTCTTAATCTTCCCGGTAGTTCGACATCTGACGTACCGGTCGAAATCATCGCAAAGAACAACACCGGAACAGACATCAAGTTGGTTACTCCAACCACACCGCTTGACCGCGGGACCCCTTCGACCGACTCACTCGCCTTCACAAAACTGGAGTTCCACACTGGCACCGATGACCCGTGCCTCTTCTCGAACTCCTCCATGTGGCTCGAAGGCGACAGCACTCCTAAAGAAAAGGTTCCCGGCGCCGGAGAGGCACGATTCGATCGCACTGAGCCTTACTGGATCAAGAGGTGTTTCGCTCCCGACGGCACCAATGAGCGTAACACGGGTTGGAATTTCCGTGTTGAGTTCAAACAGCCAGCTGACCCAAAAGAAACACCTGTCCTCAAACCAGGCGAAAGCTTCAAGATGACGATTCGAGGAACGGTTGCAAAATCTGGTACCTCCATATTGACGATTACAGAGGCGCGGCCTGGAGCGCCCAACTGCTTGGTCACCTTTACGCTCAGCCGTAATGAGAAAGACAATGTTTATTCTTTGGCAAAGCAGACGTAAATAGGCACTTGTGTACCTGCCCTGCTGTTATCTATCTTCACATTCGCCATATTCTTGTGTCATCGTAGATTTGGAGTGTTGGCGAATGGAGGTAGACATAGGTCAGAGCTTACACTGCTCCTGTATACAAACTACGTAGAACGTAGATGGAAATGCTGAACCTGGTTCACACGTACTTCATACAATACAGGTGCAGAGCTTATAAAGGAGAAGGTAGAGGCTAATCTATAACGTAACCCTAATACTTAATATGAATTTACATTCTACTTCTAATTTAGTTGTCGTGTTGAGACGGACCATTGACTCTGTAATTAGGAGACACTTGTAACTCTATTGCTTCGCAATATTGAATACTTGTCAATCGCTTCTGCCAAGTGATAGGAGTGTTAACACTATGTGTTCCAACCTTGTCCTAGGGAATGCGTACTGTGTCGGCTAGGCTAAACGGTTCTGTACGGCTCGTCACAACCGAATGCTGTCTTTGAATCACTGTTGGACTGACCCGCTAGATGCGCGAGAGCCTGCCTAGGTAGTAAATATCTATCTGCCCTGCTTGCAACACACTGTACAAAGAGCTCATTCTTGGTGAATGACTGCCGCATATCTCACTTGTCAGTCGAACTAGTCTGGTGTGAAAACTTATTTGACTTGGTGCATGTTTTCGCATCAAGAGTGGGCGCTACAACTCATGCAAGTGAGTTGATTCTAGTGGTATAAGTATAAAGTGATCTCTTGAGTATACAAAAGATCACAACGTTATTACACAGCTACAACGGCCTATCAAAATACTAACATATATGCATTTAAGATAGGTGTGTCTTCGGAACTCAGTCAGACGTTCCGTAAGATGCAGACAAGCTCGTCGCCATCGTTCAGCCAGACGACAGGGGTCGCAACCTACCAAAGGCCAAGGCCGGCTGTTTGGCCCCGATGCAACAACGGCTGGGCGGACTTGGCCGCGCGATCGCGCCAAGGATGGCGTGCTAGCTCCAATGCCGCCGATACGGCTCGCCTTGCTTTAGCGCTAGTAACGGCCAGCTGCAGCATAATCTAAAGCGATACGGTCGTGGAATTTACTATTGCCTACCCTACGCGTACTTACTCTTAGGTCTACATCGTCACTGGCATAGGAAGTCTAACGAAAGACAGAAGCTTAGAGCAGACTGGTTATGACTGCTGCAGTGCATATGTTCGCGAGAAAAATTACAGAGCAGGCAATAGAAGCGTAAGAGCCGGAGAAGCGTGGGCATCGACTTAATTGTAGTAGTGTGTTTGAATTTATTGTATATACGAAGGCTGTTATGAGCACCCAACAAGGTATGCTTAAATGAGATTTAATGTTTTAGGATAGAAGTGCCCTCCACCGCCTCTCCTCGTATGATCTGGCTTGGGTCCATGGGCTAGACCTTCAACCTGTCTGACTGCAACTGGGATAGTCGCCACTGATGCGGAGATCCTCTGTGAAACGTGGCAATATTTTGCGATCTTTTCTCGGCACTATTTTTCTGACCCGAAACGTTTCTGGTAATGACAGTATATTCGTTAGCATGTTTCTAGCCTTGCACCAAAGAATGAGAATGAGCCCATGTCTCAGCCAGTTACTGTCGATGGGATGCATCGAGTTAAACATCACACAACGTGCATGATGGAATCTTGCTTGGTCTCCACCTCCACCGCTTCCCCCTCCCGGCCGTTGCCAAGCTGTGATTGATGCACGTCGTCGGATTCCGCCCTGTCGGCAAACCTAGAAGGCTTGACCCCCCTGTCCCTTTGCATCTGGGCGCTGACCGCTCTCAGCCTTCTCGCCTCACCCCTGGTCGCCCATAGATAAGCCTCGATACCAACCCCGTTAATCAGCAAAGCCACCATCCCGGCCGCTGTAAATGTCATCTCCCACGTCGCGCTGTTGTGCGCTTGGTCAGCGCCTAACGCCCCACGGACCGGCACGAAGCCGCCCGCCGCCGCTAGGAGGTGGGCGTTTGCCGGCGCGCACACGGGAAAAGCTTCGTGCAACGTCTCGACATCGTTGCCGTACATGTAAAGAAGCTGCGAGCACGTCATTATCGAGTGTCGTTGGGCGCTGGGCCACCTCATCACGATGGCTGCCATGGCGCCTTGGATGAGCCGCAACGGGATAATGAAGCCGCAGTAGAACCATGACCGCAGCATCCACGCTCGATGTTGATCGAGCTGCAGGTGCCGGATGTTGTAGATGGCGAACGAGAAGGTGACCAGGATGCCTAGCGCAACGGCGCCCACAAACGTTTGCGTTGCGAGATCTCCTGCAGCGGGTCAGATCTCGTCCGGCTTTTCACTATAATGCGTTTATACATGGGTGGCGGTGGGGGCCGTTCCATATTGGGATAGTAAAACGCGGGGCAGGGGGTAAGTCCGAAAACAGAGAAAGCTGAGGAGAAACGGGATAATGTGCACACCGCATAAACTTTCTTACCTCCCATGGCGGTATCTGCCATCATCATGGCGCCGACATTCCCTGCCGTCATGAGCACGACAGCCACATACCCGGCGACACGATGGTACAAGATAAAGCGATGTCGGATTTTGGGCACGAACTGCACGACGGCTAGTACTCCTGCTGGGAACGATGTAGCGAGATGCAGACCCATGCCCGCTCTATACCGGACAAAGCGCGAGATCCAATAGCACGACGAGGCGATGCCCACGACGTTGGCGGCCTCCGGATCTGTAGGCGCTGGGAAATGTGCGGGACACATGCGCGATGTCAGCGAGAGGGTTTGTATTCTGGCCAGCACAAAGCCTGTCATTGCGCCGCCGAAGATGAACCCTGGAGTCATGTCCACAGTTAGCAGTGCTCGTTTGGTGTTTCTGTCAGCTTAGTAGCCCCTTGTGTTTCTCATCTGGGTACGTCTTTTTCTCTTTGGGGTGCTATCTATTGATTTCGATTAAAAAGCCGGCTTATTCTTTGCTTCGTCGATCCCCATGTCTTTCTGGCTTGGCCATCTTTTTCCCCGCTGGGGTAATGCTGTGCAAGAATGGGGACTTCGGCTCGCTTGCATCACTTACACAGGGTGAAAGCATAGCCTTGGTTGAAGCCAAAGGCGCGATACAAGGCCCTGACGTATCGGAGGAATCTGTTATTCGACGACGACCCCTGCGGAGCCGTTCGAGGTGGTGGCGATGAAGGCGACATGCTCGGTCAAGGGTTACGACCAAATTCCGCGTGGCTGGCCAACAACGTGTGGGGGCCTTTTTTTTAGATAGGAAGCAGTGTGTGTGCGAAGAGGGAAAAGAAAGAGATTGACTTTTTCTTTTCTGGTGGCACTTTGATTCCTATATAGACAGCACGACACGGGGCGCTTAAATACGTGGAATGGGTGTCGGATGCTTGCCTCGAGTGCCTAGAATCTTCTACTTAGGGCAGCTACTTGCAGGAAGCATACAAGTAAAAATAAGAATAGGATTTCCGGATAAACAGAATCACATATATAGGCTAAAGAACTTTGTATTATGCAGTCTGAACGCAAGTGTGCAGGGGGAGTATAAGGAAGAGCGTGGGGGAGGAAGGAGATGCGCCAAGCGATGCCCGGCGTCCAAGCTAAGATAGACAAAAACGTTAAACGAGTCGTGGGACGTACCGTTTCTAGCTTCCATTCCACCCTAATCCTTCCCGCCTCCACCATTAGTTCCCGCGATTAGTGTGCCAACTACCAGCCCTCTTTATATAGTAGTATGGTACTTAGTAAGATAGGAGTGTAATCAGGGCTTGTTCGTCTAGGGTCTTCGGTATCGCGGTTCCTCGGTCCGCAACACCCCAAGGCCGCATGCATATCGCGTGATATGTCTCTGTTCTTTAGTACCTCCTGTTGCGTCTGGAATATGCAAGCCCAGTGTTACCTTCCAGACTCGGCGGAGTGAATGTCTAGGAAGTTTATCATGCAGCCTTGGTCACATAGGTCTTCGCGATCTCTCAGCTTCAGGCACATATCCTGTAACCAGGTAATCAAACAGCCATGTACTGCGTAATATGACTCCTGTTGCGAGGATATAAAAGGCTTCATTCAACGGCCTTTTTGTCAACTGTATGAGATACTCACGATTACCCCAGGTATCTCAACCCATATCCGGCACACCAAACGACGGCCAGTACCTGCTCTGGCATGCGAAATGGCAGTGGCTTTGGGAGCTCTGTGGTGAGTGCCCTCGGGCTGGGCAACCTGTGATTTACACCATGGCTTACACTGCACATTGCAGGGCCTGGGGTGTACTCGACAAGGCCGTCATATCCTACTATTCGCACAAATACAAGCCTGTGCCCTTGCCTGAAAAGGTAAACTACAGCAACAAGGACGTAAGCATTATTGTTCCTACAATCGACACCGGGTCGACCTTTACCGAGTGCATGCGCCTTTGGCTTAAGGCAAACCCTCGCGAGATCATTATCGCCACCATTGAGCGGAACAAGGCTCGTATCGAGGAGCTTATCGAACCACTGCGGGAGCACGCTGAAAAAATCGTCATCGTGATTGCGCCTCTGGCCAACAAACGTCACCAGCTGGTGGTTGGAGTCAAAGCGGCAAGAGGTGAGATTTTCGCTCTGGTGGATGACGATGTTTATTGGCGCGTGGACACCGTTGTCCCCTATCTCCTAGCACCGTTTGAGAATGCCGAAGTCGGCGCTGTTGCTGGCATACAGAGGTAAGAAGAACACGGAGTGCAATGCCCACCCTGGGTAGCATAACATATTCATACTGACTGCGATTTCTACCAGCGCCGAGGTCCCATCCGACCGCCAAGATGCACGCGTCATTACTCCATGGGAAGCAACGTCCACGTTTGACTTGCATCAGTGGAAATCTTCTCGCGAGGTGCACTTTGCTGCTGATGGAGGCTGCTGGTGCCTGTCAGCACGAACACTTTTCATTCGTGCTTCTATCCTACAGGACCAGGATTTTACCGACGCGTACACACATGAGGTCATCGGCCGACGGATTGTTAACACCGCCGACGATGTTGTTTTAACGGGGTTGGTATTTGACCGTGGGTGGAAGGTATCGATCCAGAACACGCCTAAGGCCGAAGTGACGACCAATATTCCTCAGGACCACAAGTTTGTGTGGCAGGTGCTTCGTTGGGACCGTGGAAACTTTCGCACTTTCCTCGGATATATCTTTGTATACCCGGGGTGGAGAAAACTGATGCGGTAGGTCGCCGCCTTTGGTGTGGTGTGCTTTGTTGACTCTCTACTACTAGGAGACACCCGTACACGACACATAAGATGGTTGAGCGCCTGGCTCGTCCCCTCTGGGCCCTCGCCTACGTTTGGGCTTGGCTTCAAACGCTGTTCACAACGCCATGGATCGCGTAAGTACCATTCCTCATCCACCGTGCATTCATGAGTTCTGTCTCACACCAGTCCCCAACAGATACGCCTACGTGGCTTGGCTAGCTTTTGGGTGGAACGGATGGTTTTCAACGTACCGAGGTTTCCTAAAATGGTACCCCTATTGTGGACGTCAGGTGTGGGCGTTCCTGCTCATGGATTTTGTTGGCCCCATCGTGGACATCTATGTCTACTTGACCATGAACAACGACAATTGGTTGACCAGGACAGCGGACACGAAGTATATTGAGGATTAGAACCTTTAATAGGTTAGGGATGGAAGGGTATTATGAGTCATGTAGCTGTGTAGCTGGGCTAATAAAGAGCTTACGCGTTTCCTTCAACGTCTTCCACCTATCAGTAGTCATCTACGACTACACACTTGCCTCACCGTACAGGTGGGGATGTGGTGATCTGTAGAGCCTTCACCTGCGGGTGGGTATTGCGTGAGGCAAATGTAGGTCCCACTCGCTGTTGCACAAGCGGTTTTCGCACACTCACCCGAGGGTGGGTGCATGAATACTAGGCCAGATGTTATCACGTACTCTCACGAAGAGTAGGCAGCCACGCATATGCAGGTGACGGAGATGTACGAATTCGGTGCGGTTGAGGAGGAACCGTGGTTGACGATGGAGCTACATGGTATGATAAATTGCTCATCTTGCATGAAGCCCATTTACCAATTCTGGCCTGGTTCGTCGAGAGATTATGCACCCCAAAGTCCTACGCATCTACAAATTTTATATTCTTATCTTGCCCGAGGGGTCGCTCTCTAGTCGCAGGTGTTCTTGCATACGAGGAGCAGGGTATACTGATGATCCCTAAGAAATTTTTATACCGATTTTGGTAAAGCTTGGGAATCCTTCCTCGCCACAACTGGCCCAAAAGATATTTGAACCGTGGCTAAACGCACATAAGAATCCCTGTTTTAACCCCCCCCCCCCCCCCCATGTACTCCTGCAACAAGAAAAGATACCACTACACACCGTCTTTTTTCCCTTTGGCAATGATGTGATACGGCACATTCCGCCCGAACTCGGTGTCGCCCTTCTTTCCTTTCGAGCTATTTTTCAACGGCCTCGTCGGCTTGAGTTGGGGACGCATGGTTAGCCTGACTCTTGGGATCGGGCAATTGTCGCCATTCCATTGCCCAGCTTGTTACCCAAGCGAGGGCTGGAGTAGCTAGCGCCACCCAGAACACGTTCCTCAAAGCAGAATTGTATGCGTCCACGACAGCGTTCAGCAGTTCGGGGTGGACTATCTCCCTGAACCCTCTGGCACCTGCCGCCACTACGGTTGCACCATCCACCCCCTGCACCTTGCTGAGAGTTCGCAGAAGCCCGTCGGTGAGAAGGTTCTGCCCAATGCTAGGAGCCAGCGCGCCCCCTAGCATCTGGAAAAACATGACTATGACAAGGCCCGTTGGTATGTCTGGCTTGCTAAGGACAACCTGCACGGCTAGGATAGGCATTTGGCTACAGCTGCCATATCCAAGCCCAGACAGGATTTGGAACGCTATCCAGTGACCGTGTGGACTGTCGGCTCGGACCAATTGATATAGACCCCCCCCAGTGGCCAGGAAGATGGGTCCAAACCACATGAACGGCACATAGTGCCCGAATCTCGACGCTATAAGGCCCGAACAAAACATGCCGACGCTGTTAGACACGATCAAGGGGAGTAGATTGATGCCCGAGTCTCTGGCGCTGGTGTCTTTTACCGACTGGAAGTATATGGGCCAGAAGTATGACTGCAGGACTATGGCCACCTGGACGAGCATCATGAAGCTGCAGGAGGCCGATACGGTACGACTTCGAAAGATACGAAGAGGGATAGTCGCGCTGGAATCATGTTAGCAATAATTCTGAACATATGTAACAGGCTTCGACTATGCGAGGGAAGACTCGAATAACAAAATAGGTGAACCGACTTTTCTTTGCCTCGGAATTGCCAGACCAGGAAGGTCACCAGGAGCAGGCCGCATCCAATTAGGCACCCGAACACTTTAGCATCGGACCACGGATAGACGATGCCACCCCACTGCAATGCTAAGTTTAAACACGTCGTTGCGCTAAGCAAGAGAGTGGCCCCTGGAAGATCAAGTTGACGGAGCTTTTGATCCCAAGGCAGGTCTCCCTTTACTGCGGGTGGGGGTTGTTTCAGCGTAAGCCAGATAAGAACTAGCCCGACAGCCCCAAAGGCTGGTAACTTTTAGTAGTTGATTACGAAATGGTGTGATGAGCTCCTGCTTAGACAGAGACTTACGGAGGTTAATCCAGAACACAAAACGCCAGGTCAGCGCCTTGCTGTCAGTTATTGAACCACCCACGAGTGGTCCAATGGCCGACCCAATGTTGTACACTCCCAGGACGATAGGAGACAGCATGGCCTGATTTTTTAATGATACGCAATACGACAAAATAGTTGTGGTTCCGCTCACTAAGCCAGCAGCGCCCAGGCCTGTGACTGCTCGCCCTATAATAAGTGCTATAGAATTCGGGGCCACTGCTGAGACAATGGAGCCGAGTTCAAAGACGGCTAGCGAGATGCAGTACACCCACTTAATGTTGTAAAAGGCGTAAAGGCGCCCACAAGTCGGTAGCAGCGCCATCTGCGCGATCAGGTAAGATGAGCTATACCAGCCTATATCGTTGAGGCTTTGGAAGTCGGTAGTAATCTGGGGAATCGCCGTCGCTTTGCATGGCTGTTAGGTCTGATGCTCCCTGGGCCACACTATAGGAAGCACGAACCCAGAATGGTATTGTCAATCGCCAATACGAAGCAGATAGACATGAATGCCAAGGACAAGGAAGCAAGGGCCCATCCTTGCATATATTGAGTTGCGGGCCGCTCGCCGCTGCTCTCGGTAGTGTCGGTCACGTTGGCGGACACATCGGCCTGACAGATAGTCTCTGATGCAGTGTCCGTCATGGGGTCCTAGAGATTGCTGGGGTAGAAAGCGTTTTAGAAAATGATGCGATAAACTAAGAGATACCAAGCCTGGGAAATACAAAGCGAGTGCTTTGAAGGCAGGAGCGTACTTGCATACTTAAGTACCCGGGTAATTATATCCCTGGTATGCGTAGGTTAACAAACTGTAAATAATGCTCCTACACTGAATAGGCGAGTGTTACACTCGCCTACGCTTAGAGGCATGATAAGTACTTGATTGGGTTAGCGCATACGACGCCAAGGATCACGTACAGTGCTGCACCACCACCCATCCCTTCATCCCTCCATTTCACCATCATTATGTCGACATCGTTATCTCTATCAACTCGTGTAGCGTGTTATATTGGCATTCTCCACCCCCACAGCCCTTTAGCCTATTATCCTGCAACTAGACCTGTGTAACGAATCCATGCAGGGCCCCCATCCTTCGGACTTCATCTAGCAGCATGGTGGGTCCGTCTTCTGCAAATGGCAGGTCAGCACAGGCAATGGATCACCTGATATGGATTGTTCACATTTGGTATAACCACCATCGTATAGAAGAAGAGCTGTAAAATCATTGACTGGCCGAGGTAGCTTTGTTAGCACGTCGTGTACTCTTGAGATTTTGTTTCCTCATTACCTTTTGTTTCCAAGTCATGTCTCCAGATCCAGCTCCCATCGCCATCATCGGTGTCGGCTGTAGGCTCCCTGGCGGGGCTAACAACCTGGATAGACTATGGAAGCTGCTGTCAGAGGGCCGCAGCGGTCACACCAAGATTCCCACGGACCGCTGGGCTGCTGAGGAATGGTTTGACGCATACCCTGATGCGAAGCAGTCCATAGTCACGAAGCACGGCTTCTTCTTGCAGGAGGACATTTCGCAGTTTGATGCCAAGTTCTTCGGTATTTCCAGCACAGAGGCCCACGCCATGGACCCCCAGCAGCGTGTGTTCCTGATGACAACGTACGAGGCATTGGAGGATGCTTGTATCCCCATTGAGACGTTGCGGGGGTCGAATACCGGCGTCTTTGCCAGCATCTTCGAGAGGAGCTACGACAGGATAGGCCACAAGGATCTATCTACAATTAGTAATACGCATATGAACGGGACAGGAGACGCGAGTAGGTACACGAGGCCCCTCTGATGGAATGCTGCTTACACAGCAGCAGTTCTCTCGAACAGGATCTCATACTGTTTCGACCTGAAAGGCCCATGCATGACTATTGATACAGGCTGCGTAAGGAGCCCTTGTAGAGTCATGAAAAGTGTCGTACTGACGATATGCAGTCAGGAAGTCTGGTGGCCCTTCACCAAGCATGTCAAAGTCTTAGGCTGGGCGAATCGGACCTTGCCTTGGTTGGTGGCTCGCAACTTGTGATTCACCCCGATACGCTCAACGTTAGTAAGTTTATCCACTCTGTCGAACCCCATTCCTAATTCCCACTCAATGCAAAGACTGTGATCATGCTCCGGCACCAGCTGACGTCGATGTAGTGAGTGGCATGGGCATGCTGAATCCCGATGGCAAGTCTTATGCCTTCGACTCGCGAGGTGAGGGGTACGGACGTGGTGAGGGCGTGGCCACGATTGTTCTTAAACGGCTGGACCGAGCACTTGAGGATGGGTAATAAGTGGCAAGAATCTCCTTGGAGTGTCTATGGCTAACAAAAAGAGCAGAGACCGAATACATGCCGTCATTGCCAACTCTGGTGTAAACCAGGATGGCAAAACCTCGGGCCTGAACACACCCAGCGGCGATGCCCAGGCTGCTTTGTCCTCACGCGTATACCGGGAGGCTGGACTGAGTCCTGCGAATACGACATTTGTCGAGGCTCACGGCACGGTAAGTATCCCACGAGATGAAGCAAGCAGAATTCGTCTGACGAGCCTCTGCACAGGGAACCCAAGTAGGCGATCGAGAAGAGATGGCGTCCGTCTTCAAGGTCTTTTGCGAGGGCGTTGCTAGGACGGACGATCTTTACGTCGGCTCCATCAAACCGAACGTTGGGCACCTCGAGGCGAGCTCTGGCATTGCTGGCCTGCTCAAATCCATCCTCGTCCTGAAACATGGCTATATCCCGCCGAACCTCGATTTCATCAAACCAAAGCCCTCGTTGAAGCTCTACGAGAGGAATATCAAGGTGCGCCTGCTGTGCTCACTTGGATTGCCCGAGCTAACATGTATGCTAGATTCCGACAGAACTCACGAAGCTTCCAATACCCCAGAATGGAGGGCCGGCGCGTGTGTCTCTCAATTCATTTGGTTACGGGGGGACCAATTGCCATGTTATTCTCGAGGGTGTTGACTCTGGAAACAAGCTGGACAGAGCCAATGGCATCCGATCCAACGGAATCGGATCCAACGGTATCAAATCTAACGGAATCGGATCTAACGGTATCAAATCTAACGGTGTCAAGTCCAATGGTGTCGAGTCCAATGGTGTCGGGTCCAATGGCATCGATTACGACGGTGCTGAATCCAATGGCATGGGATCTAACGGTATCAAGTTTAATAGTGCGAAGTCCAATGGTGTCAAGCCCAACGGTATTCAATCCCCCGAGAAGAACCAGGAAGAAAGGTCAGCGAGCAAGCTTCCGGGAACAACTCCTGATTCTATGTTGAGCAGCACTACCCGCCCGGAACTGATTGTTCTCAGTGCATCGACTGAAAAAGCATTGCTATCGCGGGCTGAAGACCTTCGCCTCTGGATTAAGACTCACGACCTGGCACCACACACTCTGCACAGCCTAGCCTACACGCTTGGGGTCCATAGATCGGCTCTTCCATACCGTAGAGCTATTGTAGCATCGACGATCGAGGAGCTCGCTGCTGAGCTCAAAGTACCGGGGCCGCAGAAGAGAAGCGTGTCGCTAGCGCCCGTCACGTTCGTCTTCTCCGGACAAGGTGCCCAGTGGCATGCAATGGGGCTGGAGCTCATGCACTCGTCGCCCGTTTTCCAGCAGTCCATGTCGGCCATGGAAGATGAGATGCGCCGCGAGGGCTGCCAATGGAGCCTCGCTAAAGAGCTGTCGAGGTCTCCCGAGCACTCGCGAGTAGGCGACGCAGAGATCGCACAGCCAGCAACCACGGCCATTCAGATTGCACTCGTGGACCTGCTCGAAGCCTTCTCAATACGACCGAGCCGGGTAGTGGGTCACAGCTCGGGAGAAATTGCCGCCGCCTACGCCGCTGGTGCCCTGAGCCGTGAGAGCGCCATCCGCATGTAAGCAATGCTTCGTTGTATAAGTACGCAATCACCTCCAGCTAACATCAACAGAGCATACCAACGCGGAGTGTCTTCTGCTAAGGCCAAGAAGATAGCCGTTGTCCCCGGCTCCATGATGGCCGTCAGCCTCGACGAGACCGAAGCGACACGCTATCTCAAGAAGCTCAGTCGTGGGTCAGCCGTTGTGGCATGCGTGAACAGCCCGCTGAGCCAGACACTGTCGGGAGATGAAACTGCCATCGATGAGATCAAGGAAGTACTTGACAGAGACGGCATATTCGCCCGGAAGCTGAAGGTTGACACTGCCTATCACTCACACCATATGCAGCGTGTCGCCCAGGACTACCAAGAGGCCATCGCCAACGTAGATTCTTCAGGAGTTAGGGACGGCGTGACCTTCTACTCCAGCGTCACTGGCGCCGTAAAGTCGACGGGCTTCGACTCCGACTACTGGACGGCTAACCTGGTGTCACAGGTCAAATTCAGCCAGGCATTGACATTATTACGACGTGACCAGATCGCGCAAGATACCAACATGGACGTGGGTCTATTTGTTGAGATCGGGCCGCACTCGGCCCTTGCGGGCCCTTCTCGCCAGACTCTCGCGCAGGCTGGATCCAAACAACTCAGATACGAGTACTTCTCTGCCCTGCTGCGCAACAACGACGCTGTACAGTCCACCCTGACGCTCGTTGGCAAGGTATTCGAGCTCGGGATCCGGGTTGACATGCCGGCGGTTCTCGCATTGGCTGACAAGACGAGACCAGAGATCATCAGAGACCTAAAACCATACCCGTGGGACCTCGCGCCGTTCTGGCGTGAGTCCAGGCTCAGCAAGGCCCACCGTTTCCGCCAGTTTCCTCACCATGACCTTCTCGGCCTGTTCGACCCCGCCAGTACGATCCACGAGCCGCGTTGGAGGTACTTCATCAATCTTGACAGCCTACCGTGGCTCAGGGGCCATGTAGTCGAGGGTTTCACTATCTACCCTGGAGCTGGCTACCTGACAATGGCCATCGAGGCGACAGTGCAACTCATACAGATGAGAGGCCTCCAAAAGCCTATCGCCAAGTTTGTCCTCCGTAACGTGGCGATATCCAAATCCATTGTCCTTACTGAGCCGGATGCTGGCAGCTCCGGCGAGGTCGAAGTCCAACTGAGCATGTCGGATGCAGGCGAGCACGAGGGCAGCCGCTGGGAGCTGTTTAGGATCAGGTCCTATAATGCTGACGACGGGTCGTGGAGTGAACACTGCTCCGGGGAGATCACGGTCGAGCACGAGACGGGCGAACTTGATGAGGTTGAGGGGGCGAGAGAAGAGGAACTTCGCCGAGAAGAGGCCATGCAGTTCCTAGCAACCTCTCTGCAAAGCTGCGACACCGAGATGACGAAGTCAGAATTCTATGACTTCGCAAGGGTATCAGGAAACGAGTTCAGCGGTGCGTTTACCCCAATAGTTTCAGCGAAATACGGCAAAGACCGGGGCGTGTTCGAGATATCTACGCCCGATATTGCTCCACTTATGCCGTACCGGTCGTTTAGACCTCATGTCATCCACCCGATTACCTTGGACGCCACCCAACAGATCAACGCAGTTCTATTCAAGAAGCTGGTCACCAACGCTGCATGTGTTCCGACCAAGATACCACTGCTGGAAATCAGTGCCAACCTCTCCACTGCGGCAGGGAATACGTTGACTGGAGCCATGCAAATCGAGGCTGACGGACCGAAAACATCCAGGGGTGACGGCTGGGTGTTTCAGAAGAACGCGGATGGCCACCTCAGCCCCGTCATTCGGCTTCTTGTCAACCTGAGAGCCATTGGAGAAACGCGCGAGGAAGAGAATCAGCCGTTCGTCCAGGATGTGGTGAATCGGCTCGACTGGAACCTCGACGTTGACTTCATGTCACAAGGTTCATTCCTCCAGGTACTCTCGTCTACCTTGGGTCTGGATGAGAACACGACGCACGGCTTTGACGGAACCAAGATATCCATCCGGGAATCCGATGAGGAATTCCTTGTTACAGATCAAGCCTCATCTATATGGTTTCGCAATGCTGTGCGCCATGTCGAGGAGAGCAATTCTGGCATGATGTCGCCCCAGCAAGTCGACTTTTATGGCTGGATGAAGAGGTGGCTATCCTCAGACTATTGCCGTCAGATCATGTCGGGTCTGACTGCGGAAGACGAGAAGAGGATCCTGGAACGCGTTGCATCGTCAGAAACCTCGGCGCAGCTGCAACTCACCGCCCGCGTTGGTAACGCCCTCCCTGGTATTCTGACTGGCGAGACCCAGCCCCTGGATGTTATGTTGGAAGGAAACCTCTTATCGAGGTACTACGAGAGCGGCATTCTCGTCGGGCCCTACGAGGCCGCTGTGGCGTATTTAAAGATTCTCACCTTCAAGAACCCGCGTCTCCGCATCCTCGAGGCTGGCGCGGGCACGGGGGGCTGCACCAAGTGGCTCACCCGCGGGCTCTCAGGCCAGAACGGCGCCGCCGGGCTCCCTATCGAGCGGTACACCTTTACCGACGTCTCCAGCGGGTTCTTCGAGGACGCGCGCCAGAGATTTGCCGCGTGGGAGGATGTTATGGAGTTCCGCACGCTGGACGTGGACGCGGACCCTATCGAGCAGGGCTTCGAGCCTGGGTCCTACGACGTCGTCGTGGCGGCTAACGTGCTGCACGCGACGCGCAATATCGACGTGACCATGAGTCGCATACGCAAGCTGCTTAGACCGGGCGGCAGCCTGGTCCTGCTGGACATCGAGCCGAGGGGCGCCGCCGTTGGCCTCATTGGCGGCTCGCTCACCGGTTGGTGGGCGCCTGAGGAAGATTTCCGCGTCGATGGCCCCTTGCTGTTCCGGAACCAGTGGCACGAAGTTCTGAGCAGGACCGGGTACGGGGGCATCCATCTTTCCTGGGAGTGCATGATGGTAGCCCGAGCCGAGCCAGAGCCACAGTCTAGCAACGGGACTTCTGCCAAGCACAGCGTTGTCCTGGTCAACGACGCCGTTGACGACTATGTGGCGAAGGCGGCTGCAGAATTAATCTCTCGCGATATCGATGTCATCGAGTGTCCGTGGGATCAAGTCAAGGCCCAAGAAGATAGGCTCTATGTTATTATCGACCGCGCCGAAAAAAATCTCCTCCTCGACCCCCAGCCCCAATTGCTTGAGACCGTTAATGCTCTCCTAAGCGTCAAGTGCCCAGTTCTATGGGTCCTTCCCCAAGATACCGCCGATGCCGCTGCCTCGGCCTACAAGGGCCTGGTCAACGCCTTTCTACGCGTTGTCCGGCGGGAGAACAGCAATACCAGTGTCGTCAGCCTCGACATCCGCGAACCCGCTCTGCGACCAGAGTCAACGGCCCGAGTCATTGCCGATGTGGCATTTAGACGCTTCTGGCCGCATGTCGAGGACACGTCGTCTCTGGAACCTGAGTTCGCGTACGAGGACAACCAGATTCTGATCCCCCGTGTCAAGCCGGATGCCGAGTTTCTGCAGTGGGCTCGGCGCCGTACAGGATCCGGAGCCGCAGACGAGACGGAAATTGCGTCCTACCAGGGCGACCGAGTGCTCAAGGCCGAGGTGGTGACACCAGGACTCTTGAACTCGTTGCGCTTCGTCGACAATGAGATACCGGCTGCTCCTACGCCTTCCCAGATTAAAGTCAAGGCTGAGGCCCACGGCATGAGCTACAAGGACCTTGGTCTTGTACTCGGCCAGAGTGGCACCGGCACTCGATTCACTGGAGAATTCGCTGGTGTTGTGACGGCGGTGGGCGAGGATATGCGGGGATTGTACCAGGTGGGCGATCGGGTCATGGGTTTGGGCTCGCAGCCATTCAGCAACCTGTTGCACGTTCATGGATATCTGGCCCACAGGACGCCTAGCTGGATGTCGGCTACAGTCGCGGCATCGATTCCGCACGCGTACGTGACGGCCTACCATTGCCTAATAACTATAGGCCGTCTCGAGAGAGGACATTCAGTCCTAATCCAGGATGCGTCCGGACCCGTGGGGCAGGCGGCCATTCAGCTCGCCCAGCACATCGGTGCGGCCATCTTCTGCACAGTTGGCACAGCTGCGGAGCGAAAACTGTTGCAGGACGGGTATGGCATTACTGAAGATCATATTTTCTCCAGCCAGAAGGGGTCACTCGAGCGGGGCATCATGCGACACACCAATAGCGAGGGAGTGGATCTAGTGCTCAGCTCGTCGACAGGGGAGGCGCTCAGGGACGGTCTCGAGTGCGTCAAGCTCCTGGGGACATTCGTCGCGCTGGGAGGGAGTGAGATGCAACAGGGAATCCAGCTGGGAGTGACTACTCTCCAGAGGTCTGTGACTTTCCACGCCTTTGAGCTGGATACATTGTCGGCTCGAGATCCCGGACGCGTCCACCGCATGTTGGGCGACATCCGCAGTCTCCTTGAATCCAAAGCACTCCGTCCCATACACCCCATCACGACCTACCCCATTGACCATATCGAGGATGCCTTCCGCTTTCTGGGCTCCGAAAAGCACACCGGCAAGGTCGTCCTCGATGTCCAGGCTGTTTCGAAGGTCAAGTGCCTCCCCGCCAAGCCTCCACCGCTACGAATTCGCAAGGATGGGACCTACGTTGCGGCTGGCGGTCTCGGTGATCTGACGTGGCGAATCTGCGTGTTTTTGGCTTCTCGGGGCGCCGGCCATGTGGTGTCTCTGTCTCGCCGCTCCGTTGACGACGAGACGAAACAGAAATTCGTGGCTGCTCTCAGGCAACACGGGTGCGAACTTCATGTCCTCCAATGCGACATCACCGACGAGGAGAGCGTGAAACGCGCTGCTGCGTACTGCTCCAAATTGCCCCCCGTCAGGGGTGTGGTGAATGGTACTATGGTTCTTAGGGTAGGTCGCAAACCATCTATCTCACTCTGTCTTTCCCTTCGATGCCCATCTACTGACACGTTAAAACAGGACCGAACATTCGCCCAGATGACTGTCGAGGAGTGGAAGCTGCCGCTCCAGGCCAAAGTCGTCGGGACGCTCAACCTCGACAAGGTATTTGCCTCGCCTGATCTGGCATTTTTCCTGACCCTTTCTTCCATCGTGGTCGTCGTGGGTAGGGCCGGCCAGTCCAACTACGCCGCCGGGAACGGTTTTATGGACGCTTTCGCCCGCGCCCACGCCGGACATCCTGATACGCATTATGTCTCGGTCAACGTCGGTGCAGTCTCGGTTGATGCGCACGGCGCCGCCAAGGGCGATATATCCATTGGAAGCATGAAGGCGTCTCTTCGGCAGAACAGCGTCATGGATATCTCGTTTGACGAGTTCTTTGCCAACGTCGAGTATGCCATGACCGATCTCGCCCGGAACCATCACACGCACCAGACCATCCAAGGCGTCACGTACCAGTCCATGCTTGACGCAAACGACGAGCACCTGCTTGAGAATCCCATCTTCGGCCAGCTGGCCCATTCTCAGCGAAAGCATGCAGTGAGCGCTACGGAAACGGACAAGTTTGATTTGAAATTGGCCCTGAATGGCGCAAAGACGATGGAAGAGGCTGAGCAATTCATTCGGGACGCCACACTGACCAAGTTCGCCGTCTTCCTCGACCGGCCGATCGACTCCATCCGGGTTGACCAGTCACTGGCCAACATTGGCCTCGACTCCCTCGTCAGTATCGAGCTGAAGAACTGGATGGTGCGAACGTTCCAGGTCAAGCTCCAGACGTCGGAGCTGGGCGGATCTGGAAGCATCATGGCGCTGGCGGCGACGGTCGCTTCGCGGTCGAAGCTGATCCCCGACGATATCCGTCAATCACGACCACAGGACGCCGTTACCCGGGTAGAAAATACGAGTGTGTCAACGAATGGCCATTCGGAGCCGAATCATGACTTCTGGTGCTGCAGAGCGAGCAAGGAGCTGCCAAGGCACCCGCTTGTGGACCTCGATGAGGCCGTTGACGACCTCCTCAACAGCATCGGCCACTTCGCCCATACACACGACGAATATGCAGAGCTTCGCCGTAAGGCCCACGACCTCGCTGCTCCCGGAAGTCTCGGCCGGAGGCTGTACAGCCAGCTTCGTGCCAAAGCCGACGATCCAAGCGTCGAGAGCTGGATCGCCGACCACCTTCTCAAAGCGATGTACCTCAAGCGAAGATATCCCATAGTGCCGTTCAGTAGCTTCCTCACAACGAACTTTGACAGCGCCGCGCCGCACTCGCAGGCCCAGCGGGCGGCCACGCTGACCAGGGCTCTGTGCGAATTTAAGCACGACCTAGAACAAAGAAAACTCAAGCCCGACTTCCTGGGAGAGAGGCCTAACTGCGGCTACTCTCTGCCGTGGCTTTTCAACGCCCTGAGAGAGCCGAATGTGGGATGTGATAAGATGGAGAGGTATCCAGGCAGGGAACACGTCGCCGTGCTGCGAAGAGGACACCTGTTCCGCGTGTCACTCTTGGATGGAGATGACATGGTCTCGTATTCGAAGCTCAAAGCAACGTACCAGGCGATTCTCGGCCTCAGCCTCGAGGAGAAGCACTGGACGGGCATCTTGACGACAGACAATCGTGACAGTTGGGCCATTGTAAGTCTTAGCCGCCTCCGTAATGACTGCTTGTTGTGCTGACGGTGATCCAGAATCGACAGAAGCTCCTCTCGCTGGATGCGAGGAACCCCGCGTACTTTCAGACATTGGAAGAATCCGTCTTTGTCATGTGTCTCGATGATGCCAGCCCTGTCACGCGTGAGGAACGGGTCCGGTCCGGCTATCTCGGCGACTCGTTCAACCGCTGGCACGACAAGACGCTGCAGCTCATCGTCACAGCCAACGGCAGCTCAGGCACCATATTCGAGCATACCATGATCGACAAGATGACGACGTCCCAGATCTTACAGAGGCTGCAGGGGGCCATTCATGCGCTAGACCCGGAGAACGACGGCGCCGGCGAAGCCGTCGTCGACGCCGCCAGCCTAGAGGAGATCCCCCTGGTGGCGACGACAGTCGAGATCGGGGCCCACATAACCCTGTTGCGCGAGAAGTACCTCGCAATCACGGATCCCAAGATATACACGCCGCACGTCGTCCCGGCGTTCGGTACAACGGAGCTCCTTGCCCACGCGGCGCCCATCAAGGCGACGGTAGACCTGACGATCCAGCTGGCGAGCCGTCTGTACTTTGGCTACCTGCCGGCGAGCTGGGAGACGGTATCGACGGCGCATTTTCACAAGGGGCGGCCCGAGATCGTGCAGGTGGTGCTCAAGTCGGTCGTCGACTTCTGCGACGCGGCCCTCGACGCTGGCGTGCCGCGGGCCGAGGCGCGCAAGAGACTCTTGCAAGCGGGGCGCGAGACCAACGCCCAGATCGTCAAGGGCGGTGAGGGCCGCAACTACTTCCGCCTCATGGACGTGCTCGAGGTCATGAGCCACGACGCGCATGACGAGGGCGCTGTCGATGCAGATGCCGTGCCCGAACTCTTCTCTGACCCTGTATGGAAAAGGAGTTACCCGCGCCTGATCATGCAGACCATGCTCGAAGAGAAGCTAGCCCAGGACCCTGGCTACACCATGGAAGACCCAGAGAACGTGTGGATAACCTACACCGTCACAGATGATTCGTAAGTAGTCCTCCCGCCCTCACCCTGGTACGTCCCGAGCACGACGCTGACATTCAAATCTACAGCCTAGAGTTGTCTTTTGTTAGTCCTCGGACAGGCGCTGAGCGCTTTAGAGCTGCACTGGACCGTGCGGCAAATATCGTGAAGACTATTATCCAGGCTGGTGGGACATAGTGACATGTCAACAACGTAGCAAATTACCTAGGTCGAATAGGGCTTAATCACATCTTGCGCTTTGTGCTAGAGTTTTGTTTTCTTAATTTTTTATATTTACTAAGATTGTTCATAAGAATCGTAGAATTAATTAATAACGATTTATTAATTGATTTCTTATACTTGTTAGGGGCCTCCGGCTAGCGTACCGGCCTAAGTTTGGATAAATTGATAATGTGAGACACTAAGAGAGACATGCGACTCGAAGAAGTTCAATTGGAAAGTAAAGATGAGTCGTGAAGGAGCCCCTTTGCGCTTCTAGGGCTATATATGTCCTAAGGGTCCAGTGTAGTCCAATTGGGCACTAGTTAGTAGTACTTGTGCCCATACATAGCACCTTCGGGCCGTCCCCTGACAATACTCACTATCAATTTATACAAGTTGACTCTTTCTATTTCAAGGGTTTATCATAGTTTAGTCTTACTGAGTTGTAATATTATTAATACAAAGCCCTAGGTCAATACCCCCTACCTCACACCTACTTATTTGATAGCTAATCCAACTACACGCCTATAGTAAGCACATTCTGAAGCTCAATGATTGCGATTTTAACTGCACGATAAAGGTACTACAACATCCAATTTGTTTTGCTTACCAACAAAATTTGCCATTCGCACCAGGTGATAAAAAACCAACTTCGTTCCAGAAGGTAACGCTCCTCCCTGACTGCTGCTGAAAGTAAACGAGTAACCTTTGACCGCGCTATCCACCGTGGTGATGCGAGTGGAGAAGGCTGTAGTCTCGGAAAACAGCGCCAGCGACGTGCTTACACCCGTTTTCGCCTGATCCCAAGTAATCTTGAGATATCTAGCCTCATCTGTCCAGGCAGCCTGGACCTGACCCAGGTCGAGGTCAGTAGCGGTCACTACCATGCTCAAGGGCCATTTTGGCGTGAGGCTTGATGCAGATCCAGTGGACGACATGGCGTCAGGTTCAGTGACTCTGACGACGAAGCCACCGCCATCCCCAGTCTGGAGAAGCTTGCGTAGGACTGCAGTCTTCTTGGACAGTGATCTTGCTTTTAGTATAGTAAAGTATGCTAATGCTTAGTGACGCATAGACTATTACGCTTCCCATTTAAATCTTGCCCTGATAGCTACTAGCCCGTTCATAGGCGCACATAAAGGGTGGATTTAATATCCCAATCACTGCTTTGTGGATGCTCTCGGCAACGCGTTAACAAAGTGAGTATAGATACCTACTAATATGGTTTACGGCCCTGCATTGCCCTTACTTTAAACCGGGTTTGGAGGAAGAAATCCTTGCACCTCTTCACCTCAAACCGGCGCTTGATGACGTAAATGTCAGCAGCTTGCATGTCGCGCTAATAAACACCAAACTCCATATTACGCAGCGTCACGACTTCCAGTCGTGGATAACATGAGCTTTGCTATTTCGGATGGACAGTCAATATGTGTCTAACCTTGAACAACGAATCGCGATTGGAAATCGATATTGTGAACACATATCGCGGACTGTTATAATAGAACAGTGCAAGGAGTACTGAAGTGCTCATAGACAGCACAGCCGGCGGCGCCAGTTATACTGTGACTACATTGCATTGAGCTAAGCTAATAGAAGCCCTCCAATGATAGGGTTTTCGTTTCCCTCACGGAATACATCGCTTCACGCGTCATTATTCCAGGCTCTTTATCTCAGAATTTAATGACAACCTTCGTTTCCTCGTGACGACTGAATCGAGCATAGTACTCGGGAGCATCCTCGATATCGATAATGCTGCTGATGATAAAACTCGGCTTCGCTACACCAGTCTGAACAAGTTGTACAAGTTCTCCGGCAACTTGCAAAGGAAGGACAATACCTCCATTCACGGAGATGGATTTCGTAAAGGCCGAACCGATGTCGAATCTTTGTCCAGGGTTGAAGAGACCGACAATACCAATTCCGCCGCTATTTGCAGTAACACGAACGAGGTTATCCAGGACAATACTTGAATTCGTATTGCCCGCCGCGTCAACCGCTTCAAAGCCAACGGCTTCAACACCCCTCCTGACACCGGCCGGTTCGTGTGCCAAGATTTGCTCGACAGGATCGGATTCGTTGAAGTTAATGGGAATAGCACCTATTGAGGCAGCCAACTCTAGTCGGGTTCGCACGTGATCGACGCTGTAGACTCGCGAAGCTCCCCGTAGAATGGCAGAGTAGGCGGCTAGAAGACCAACTGGTCCAGCACCGAAGACTGCCACTGAATCTCCAGGCTCAAATCCAGAATAACTCACTCCACTCCAAGCAGTGGAAAGGATGTCGGAAATGAACAAATAGTCAAGCAGAGTGGTTTCATTCACTCCACGAGAATCGACGGGCAGCCGAATCAAAGAGTTGTCTCCGAAAGGCACTCTTGCGTATTCAGCTATAATTGGAGTACAGTGTAAGCCACGGCGCAGTATATCATGCGCAACCATGCGCTTGAGATTATTTGAATAAGCGTACCTTGTACACCTGGCAATGGAGCTCCCCCTACGATTCCTCCATAACCCAAAGGTACCTCATACGTATCAGGCTCGACAATCCAATGTCCATCATCGGTGTTGTCAGGTATCACCACATAATCTCCAACGTTAAGGAATTGGACAGCTTCGCCAATCTCAGAAACGTATCCAAGTCCCTCATGACCATAGAGGTATGGACGGTCGTGTGAGCCAGTAGCGACATGATAAGAGTGAAGATCGCTTCCACATATAGCTGAATAATTGAGACGAACAATGACGTCGGTCGAGTTGATGATTTGCGGTATCGGTAAGTCGATGACTGATACGTTGTAGGCCTGGCCCAACTGGGCGACAGCGCGCATCAGAGTAGCCATAATAGATGTCAGAGTTTCGAGTTCGTGTAATAACCAATGGTGAGGAGGAGTATAAAGTTGCCTTAACAATGAGAGAGAACGAAAGTTATATAGAGATTTGAGCGAGCACTGGCCAATCTATTCCACCGAACACGTCATGTATCGGTCTAGTGTAAGGTTATCTCTCCGATGATGTGATGAAATTTTGCTAAGCTTCTGTTTCAGCGCTTGGCGGAAAGTTCTTCCAAATGGTTCAGACAGCCCCCTTATCGCCGGCAATAGGTCAAATTTCATAGCAAAGTTATGCAAGAGCTACCACTATGTTGTCGCCGTAGATAGATCCGAAGGAGGAAAGGTTAGAACGTCCGTCCGCGCTTGACCTGATTGATTTTGTTAGCACGGCTTGAATTTCAACTACGTCAACAATGGCTATCTATTGCGATTGCGACGTACCCTCTTCGATTGTATGCAGTGAGGAAGACAGTAATTTGAAAAGGAATAATTTGTGTTAGCGGGAAAAGTCCTTGACAAAGTCTTTTGGAGTTCTTTTGGAGTTCTATTGGAGAATTACCTGTGTCAAGCAAAGCCTTGCCGGCTACCATGGCGTTCTCGCTAAGAATATGAAGCGGTCGCGTGATCCAGCCGGCTCCGCGACGAGTTGCTGGAAAGCTCGCCTCTACGACACAATCGCAAGCAATCCGTCTGCGTTATACCTCTCACAACCAGATCGATATTATTGTGTAAAGGTAGCATTATTCTTATTAAACCGATATATGAATGAACATACGAACATTGCCTCTATATCTCCACTGAACATGCTGTTGGTGGCCCACTCCGAGCTATTCTTGTCCATGCAGCAGTCCTTGATGAGTAACGAGCATACCCTGACAATGCTTGTACGAGCTTGTCTGGAATCCTTCATAAATTCCACAGCTTGTTTGCGCGTGCGAGGTTCGATCCGTCTGAGTCGCTGGTTCAATCGGAGGTCACCACCATGCGCATTCCAGCAAAATTATTGCATGAATAACAAGGATCAACTAGCGAGATAGCTGGCTTCAATGCTCAGTTGTGGCCTCTTATCGGAACAGGTGGATATTGCGTGCGATGCTAACCCTGTCTTGCTTGCACGTTATCTTGAATAGCATAGTTGTCTGCTGAGGTCAAAAGCAGCAACATGTTGGTAAAGCATGTGTGGAGATGTACTCATGCACTCTGCTGACAGGCTTAGCCACAGTCTAGGCCTTTTTGGTTAGCTGTATAGCGGGTTGCTAACAAGGTCGGGCTGTGCACAAAATTGGAAGTAGGGGCTTGGCGGACGCATTGTTATTACATAATTACATTGTAGGTATTTAGGACAATCCCTAGCACAGTAACTTTAACTGAAATATAACTAAATTATATAAAGGCTTTATAAAAACACTAAATGGGCCTTAAGCTATGAATGGCGCCGCCCACCCTTCTTCCTCCTCCAGCACTTAAATTTGCGCACGAGCTCCCGGTGTGCGAGGCATGAGCTTAGCGTTTCCATGACGCGATCTGCAGCACGACTGGACATAGAGACTGCTCGACCAATGGGCATACAAAAGACCTATTAGCTTAAGCGCTCGCTAGCACTCTACTTTCGCGTGTCTATCCCCGCTTCCTTGCCCCCCGGCGCTCATAGTCCTGTCTCCGACCGTCGCAGTCTCCTTTTCGACGGCTAGCACCCGCTCCTGACAGAAGTTGGCCACATGAGTCCGTTTCCGTCGTGATCATTGGTCGATTGGACAGTGCAGCGCAAGTCACAACAACGATCATCCCTACTCCAACACTCACAATATAGCCGATCTCGCAGCTAAAGAGAGCTTCTAGTGTAGTCCCAGGCGTGATCGTGAGTTTGATAGTGCAAGGACAAGGATTGCATTTCGGCAACAGCAAGATACTTATCCGGTCGTACTGAGCAATTCATCTAAGATATAATCAGCCGTATCGGTGGCTCACACGATCTGCGGATATGATTACGTAGATCATTTTTGCCCGTGAACGGAGAACTTGGGTCTGCCGCGGATGCCGAGAATCAATCCTTGCCCATTTTGTACAAAGCCGGCGCTTGTTGAAAGTGTCAGCTGCTTGCATATGTTGGTTCCAGACTGCGAGCTTTGCCGGATGTGCGGCTCTCTGATCATCCAGGGTCAACGCTGGTACACTGGCAGACGTTAGATAGCGAGCACAGAGATCTCCGGTCTCAACGCCTCATCCACAGGAATCCTTCCTCCGTCGTGACATCAGTTGCCAGTGTATTAGCCGAGGCATGCTTGAGAGAGGCTCGTCAGCGCCCCTCTAATTCTCTAGCAGTTGTTATCCCTACGTCTCTGCCTCTTTGCCTTTCCTCATATGCTCTCGTGCCTTCGTCCTGTCCGTTCGACCCCCAAGGGCATAGGAGGATTTTTCCTCCTTCCCGCCTCTCGCCGGGGGCTATCTGCGTCGATGTTATTGACGACTTTGATATATGATGAGACAAGAAATTGATAGGGCTGATAAGGATAGAGGAATTACGATTAAGCTATGTTACCAACGCTTGCATAGAGCTTTCTTCATGCTACCATGATCCATTCGTCAAATTCATATTGGTGTGGATTTGATGTCCTGCATCCTGCTCTTCATGTTCGGCCACGACGTTTCCGGTGCAAGGTTATCCATTGCGTGGCGCGTGAGCATCTTGATTAGGTCTTTTTCGGTCAGGTCAAGGTCCCCGTTCGCTAAGCGGACCTGCAGCGGGTACTCGACATTGATGCCGACCAGATTCGTCGCCGCCTAGCGGGTGTTCATATCGTACTGCAGCTGCGCCTTGCCCACGCACAGCTGCGCATACAGCGTGGTAGTATACTTCTTCGCCTAGTCGTCGAAGGCGGGAAGAATGACGCCCTTCGTGATGTCGAAATTGTCGATTTGTTTGTTCATGAGCTCGTAGATGCCCTCGACGTGGTCCGCATGTGGGTGTGAGATGAGGATGGCCTCGTGCTTCAGGCGCTCGCTTTCGGCCTTACCCAACTGCTTGTGCCAGATATCGCGCGCCGCAGAGAGGATGAAGAGGTAGTACGGCCTCGGCGCACCACCGCCGCCGGCACCGCCCTTGCCCTTAGGGCCGCCATCGCACATAGACAACTTTCGTCCTTCATTGTTTACGCCCTCGTACTTGACGTACAGAGAGTTGCCTCGGCTCGCGTATGCTACGTGCAGGATCGGCCCTAAGTAGGAATCTTGTATCAAATGCGCTTACGGTCGGTGCTTAAAATTCGGCCGTTCGCCGAAACCAATTGCCTCATACGGCTGTTGCAGGGGGTTGCGGCATAAGGTTCTACCGATGACGGAGCATAGCCCACCGACATAGTCAAGACTACATACAAGGAGGCAAATTTCCTACATGGCAATAATCTGTTCCTAAAGACTTTCTTACTGTGGGGCAATCTTGTTCTTCTCGACACTATCATTGCAGCAATGGGTGGACAAATTGGCTTCATGTATCGGCAACTCACCTTTAAGTCGAAACCAATTCCATCATCAACACATTTAGACAACAAAGTAGCGCTTGTCACTGGTGCCAACGTAGGGCTCGGACTGGAAGCAAGTCGGGAACTTATATCGCACGGCCTCGCACGGTTGATCATCGCAGTCCGCGATGAAACTAAGGGTAAAGCAGCAAGGTCGGAGCTTCTCAAAGATGTTACCAATGACAGTTGTTCCATCGACGTGTGGAAGGTGGATCAGGCAGATATGAACAGCATTGTGGCATTTGCCCATCGTGTGGAGACGCTCGCGCAATTGGACATTGTTATCCTCAATGCTGGAGTCAAGGTATCGTGTTTTGACCCAACTTTCATGGACTTTGAAGAAGGGTAGCCAAGCTAACAACACCATGAGCACAGATGCTCCGTTACACCACGTCACCCGCTGGTCACGAAATGAACGTTCAAGTCAACCACCTTGGAACATCTTTACTATCGCTGCTTTTGCTTCCCAAGCTACAATTATCAGCGCGGAATGCCAAAGCGCCCTCAAGGCTCACGATAGTTGGCTCTGAGGTACAGTTTTGGTGTTCTTTCAAGGAACACCGTGCACCCGGCATCCTTTCGAAGCTCGATGAGCAATCATCCTTTCCCTCGGGCATGGAGCGATACTATACAACGAAGCTCATGAACCAGCTCTGGATGGCAGAGCTGGCTTCTCGGGTTGATAGCAACGAGGTCATAATCAACTCAGTAAATCCGGGACTATGTGCTAGCTCTCTACACCGAAATGACGCATCAGGGGCAATGAAAATATTCTTGAAGATCTTCGCGTGGACAAGCGCTGAAGGTGGACATTGTCTAACGAATGCGGCTACTCAGGGCGATGTAGCCGTCCACGGAGCATATATTAGCGAACAGAGAAATACAGCGTAAGAAGATTGACTGGTATCTTGCAATCGAACTGACAGTCTTTTAGGCCATGTCGTTTCTCTACCTCGCCGGAGGGCCGGAAGACACAGAAAAAGCTTTGGACGGAAACAATTGACCTAATCAAGCGAGAATGCGCAGAAGCACCTATATCCCAGCTGGTGTCACTTTCACTAGATTAGGTATTATTGTGTAAGAAGTTGGCTGAGGGGTAATTAGGGATAGAATAGGGTTAGGACAGGAGCTATTCCTAATTAAGGTAGAAAGGTAAACAGGGAAGTTAAAGTTACTTTAAAAAAGTTTTAAAGGATTTCTTAAGTAATTAAAATAGACATTTATATATATAATATCTTTTTTATAAGTTTTAATATAAGTTAACTTAAAACGTAGATATACTATATTTACTTTAAACTTTAAAAGCTTTAGATACTTTTATTTTTACTTAATATACTTAATAAGTAAGTATATTAGGTAAGTAAGTATATTACTCTATTAAGCCCTTACTAAAATATACCATTATTAATAGTATACTATTATGCCTTAATAATATAATAAACTACTTAAGTTAAAAGAGGCTAGATTATAGCTTATACTTTAGGCTCTTTAATAAGATGCTATATTAATATAGTAATATACTATAATAATTTATAAAATTATATAAAGTATATTAAGTTAATAATATACTAAAACTACCTTTTAATGCAATTATATACCTAACTTAATAAATCTCTTAAAGATAGAGGAGGAGGTAATTATTTAATATATCTTTAACTTAAATATATAAAAATTTCTACTTTAGTTTACTACTATTAAAAATATAGTTAATTCTTTGTTGGCTAAATAGTACTATAGGCCTATTAGTTAAAAGTAGACTATAAATTTTATAAAGTATTAACTAAAGCTTATAGTAAAGTTTAATTAAAAATATAATTATAAAAGAGCCCTTTATAAGGATTTTAAGGTAATAGAGTGTTAATGGGGTATACTACGTACCTAGTTTAATCTATACTAAGGTAGTAGGGTTTACTTATAGTAGGGCCTATAGGGCTTTAGTAATAGAAAGCTATTTAATAATAAAAATTATTAAGCTCTAATTAAGTATTAAGGATACTTAATAATATATTAAGAGAAGACTAATTATTCTTATATAGAAGAATTACTTAACTAAAGAGTTAAGATATAATTTAAGTTAACTATAAAGAATAGGAAAAGTATAGAGATCCTCTTAAACTATATACTAGTCATTCTATCCTTTATCCTTATCCTATTCTATCTATAATTCCTCTTGGCCTTTCCTTTTAAAGGGAGCACCATCTTGCTCTGTTATATATCCTAGTTCTTGGTAGATTATAGTTACGTAGTGTACTCTATTGCTTAGCCCTATTCTTAGTAGATTATAGTTACGTAATACACTCTATTACTTAACCCTATTCTTAGTAGATTAGAGTTACGTAATTTTAATTAACTTATTTTACCCTATAGGGTTCCTTTGTTATCTAGATTAGCGTTAGGGCCTTTAGCCTTTAGTACCTTATAAGTACTATCCTATAGCCTTTAGTTTCTTATATTTATAATATTACCCCTCTATTTAAGGTTTTTATTTTAAAGACTTACGTAATTTGTTAACCGTACCGCGTTGTGTTATTAAGGTATAAAGGTAGGTATTTTTATTTTATTATATCCTTTTCCTCTTTATCTTTACCTACTTAACTATGCTAAAAGTTTACCTATCTTTAACCTAGTATTATTATTATTATATTAATTAAATTTTTGTAGCTAGTGTAGAGATACTAACTCCCTATAGTTATTACAAAGAGAAGAGTTTAAAGTGTATAATAAAGTTATTAATAGATTACTATAGTTTTTATATTTATATTAAATATTATTACAACCTAGTATTGTTAGAAACTAAGTAGTAGGAGATATAAAAGGAGTAGTATTAAATTATTTTTAATCTATAAGCTACTTATTATTATATTCTAGATCTTAAGGACTAATTGGCTGTAGCTAAAGAGAAGGAGTGTTATTAGATATTAGAAAACATTACTTCTACTAAAGAGTTAAAAGGATTAGAGTAGGTAGTAGATTTAACTAGTATAGTTACTATTATATTCTTACTTTCTAGGCCTTTACTATTTAAACCTTTATTTAACTTAGGCTAGTTATAGGCTAATCCTTCTTTGCTTAATTTTTTTAATTTTTTCTATAATCTTAATACTATTCCCTTAGCTTTAGGTTTAAAATTATACTTCTTTAAAAGCGTGCCTCTATACGCTAGTATTAGAAGTCCTTTAGTAATTCCTTATAGTTTATAAGGTTTTCCTTTAGTTCTTATATATTATACTACTTTAACTATTCTTTTTATAATATTAGATACTTAAGTTAACCGTTAATCTTTTATAGGTCCTTAATAGTTTTAATCTTATACTTATTATTCTTTAGTTTTAACTAGTTTTTAATTAGAGTATTCTAGGGTACTAGTTTTAATAGT
Source organism: Paracamarosporium sp. OC-R06-R3 (assembly GCA_019828545.1). Lineage (NCBI taxonomy): Eukaryota > Fungi > Ascomycota > Dothideomycetes > Pleosporales > Didymosphaeriaceae > Paracamarosporium > Paracamarosporium sp. OC-R06-R3. The sequence goes on along the minus strand of JACVRA010000494.1, from coordinate 5,581 downwards.
AATTTATAAAAGGTTAGGTATATTTTAGTTCCTTTTAGTAATTTAAGCTTATTTATAACTAGTCTCTTATTTTTTAGAATTTTAAAGGGTTCTATTTATAGGTAATCTAGTTTCTTACTTTACCATTTAATTTTAAGATTTTTTTATAATAGGAAAACTTTGTCTCCCCTTTTAAAAGTTAGTCCCTTAATCCTTTACTTATTTATATTCCTAAATACTAAGAGGGCCTTATGGGATGTCCTATTCTATAGGACTTAATATAATTTCTTTATTTTTTAAGCCTTTTCTTAGGCTCCTATAGTAGTACTTTCCACGTCTTTAGGGTTCCTATAAGCTACTAACTTATACCTATAGTTAATGTAATATAGTAAATAGTCTATTATACTTAATTTAATGCTATTATATACTAACTATACTATTAATAGAAGTTTAACCTAGTTATTCTACTACTTATTTACGTAAAATTATAGATACTATTTTAGTATTTAATTTATACATTTCGTTTACCTGTTTATTTAAGGGTAGAAACTTATTAAGAGCTTTTTTATTATCTCTAAAGTACTTATAAATATATTTTAGTATTTAAATATAAAAAGTTTATTTTTATTTATAATAATTTTGTTTAGGGTACTATACTTTAAGAGAAGTACTTTATTAACTTTATAAATTAGTTTCTCTACCGTTATTAATTCTTTTATAGGTATAAACTTAACTACTTTTATTAGTTAATTTATAATATTTAATATTATATTATATATCCTATTTAACTTTAGTTATAGTAATACTAAAAGTTTTATTATAAAGTCCATTATTATACTTAACTATAGTTATTTTAGTAGTAGTAAGGGTTATAATAACCTATAGGACTTATATCTCTTAAACTTATTTTTATAATAAGCTAAATAGTTGCCTAATACCTTTTTAACTACCTTTTTAAGTCTAGGTATAGTATATTCGTTTGTAATCTAATATATTATTTTTTTAATACTAGAATATTTTTATTTTTTTACCTTATAGAGCTTTCTTACTAAAAAGTCTTCTTGTCTCTTTTAGACTATCTATCTTTACTAATAGTCTTTTTTATTAAATCTTATTTAATAGAAGTTATATTCCTCCCTTTATTCTATAAAGAGTTAGGCGTAGTTTTAAAAGTTATTTACTTTTAGGCCTTAATATTATATAATGGCTACTTTTTATATCTCTATTTTTCCTACTTTCCTGTCTAGGTTTATCTAATAGTATTGTTCTTTTGGTTAATTATATTAAAGTATACTATTTTAAACTACCTTTAGTATTATATACTATTTTATAGGTCTTTTCTTTATAAGGTCTAGTCTTTAGTTTAGGGCATCTACTACTTTATTAAAAGTTTCTAGTTAATAGTAAATTTTAAAGTTAAAGTTTATAAAAAGTTCTACTTATTATACTTATTGTTAATTTAATTTCTTAGTTATAGTAAAGCTTATTAGATTTTAGTAGTCTATTTAGACCTTAATTTAATATAGTATATTTATATACTATACTTTCTATTATTTAAAGGCATCTACTATTGTTAGTAGTTTCTTATTATAAATATTATAATTTAGTTCTACTCTTAAAAACTTTTATAAATAGTAGAATACTAGTCTCTATTTTCTATCTTTATATAACTAAGAAAGTATTATTTTAAGTATATAGTTTAAAGTATCTATTTCTATATATATCCTTCTTTTAGGGTTGTATATTTATAATAATAGGTTTATAAGAAATCTTACTTTTAGTTTCTTAAATACTTTTTAAACTTTTAATTTAAAGCCTTTTTATTAATCTTTCTTTATAAGTTTCGTTATTAGTACTATAATCTTAAAGTAGTCTTTAATAAATTTATAATAGAAGTTAGTAAATCTTAAAAAGAATTAAATATTCTTTATTAACTTAAGTTTCTACTATTCCTATACGGTGGCTACCTTCTTAGAGTTTATAAATACACCTTTTTTTAAAATTATAAATCTTAGGTACTCTATTTTAGTAACGTAAAATTTATATTTTTTTAAATAAAAAAGTAACCTATACTTTTTTATTTTCTTAAGTACTTTTTTTATATATTCTTAGTGCTCCTTTAGAGTTCCTATAGAGTAGATAAGTACGTCGTTAAGATAGGCTATATAAAATATATTTAAATATTTATACAGCACTTTATTAATTAATACCTAAAATATTATAGGTATATTAGTTAATTTAAAGGGTATAACTATATATTTATATAGTTTATATTAAGTCCTAAACGTAGTTTTCTATTCTTTATCCTTAGCTATTTATATATAGTAATACCTATTGTATATATTAAACTTTATAAACTACTTAGCTCCTCTAAGTCTATTTATTAATTTTATAATAAGTAGTAGGGGGTATTAGTTTTTTACTATAGTATTATTTAACTATTTATAATTTATATAAAGTTATAATTTACTATTTTTCTTTAGTATTTAAAGGATTAGGAATATGGCTAGGCTTTTACTTTTCTATATAAACTATTTACTTAGGTTTTTCTATAAGTACTCCTATAGCTCCTTTTTTTAATCTATAGATATTAGCCTTAGCTATTTTAGTTATAGTTTTATACCTTCTTTTAAAGGTATTTTATAATTTTATTTTTAGTATTTTAGTAAGGCTTCTTCTTCTCTTTTCTTAAAGAGTTCTATATACTCCTTATATTCTAGTAGAATATTCTTAGGTATAAATATTATTTAAAGATTTAATCTTTGTATTTATATTACCTTAGCGTCTTAAGGTTTTTTTTATAAAAGTTTTACCATCTTAACTTCTAAGATTTCTTAAATATTTTTACCTATTTTAGGGAATACTTTCTTAGCTTATCCCTTTTAGGGCTGTTTTACTTCCTTAATTATTAGTATAGCTTATTTAGCCGTAATTATTTATTTCCTCTAGTCTATTACTAGGTTATATTACTTAAGTTAATTATATTTTATAATTACTTTTATAGTTCCTATCTATAGTATAGTAAACTAGTATTAGCTCTTAAATTTATTAAGGTATACTAATAGAGGTAGAGTTTTTAACTATAAATACTTTTTTTTATACTCTTTTAATAGCGTTTCGTTTATTATTTCTAACCTAATTAATTAATCTTTCTTTTAGTAAGGTAATCTTAGCCTTTTAATTATATCCTTAAAGATTAGGCATTCTATTACCTCTAGGTTAATTAATGCCGTTACTTAAAATCCTTTAATTATAATAGTCTTAGTTAGCTATAAGTCCTTATTTAAGTTTTTTATAGTACGTCTTACTATTATCCTACCCTTACTAGTCTGGCCTTTAGTCTAGTAGCCTTTTAGTTTTTTAACTATATACTAACTAAATATTCTACTCTTCTCTAAAAGTTTATAAGATACTTAGTCTTATAATAGTTCTTGGCTTATTTAAGTTACTTTATTTCTTTTACTTCTTTTATACTATATTTAGTATAATTTTCTATTAGGTATTTCTATTTATATAAGTTTTAGTATTCTTATTTTAAGGCTTTAGTAACGGCTACTTTCTTTTTTATTAAGTATTTTAAGTATTCTTTTTATTTATAGTCTCTTTAATCTAGTACTATATAAACTAAGTTAATTTATAATAGGTATTTCTATAAATTATATATATATAGTATAGAGAGGGTATTGTCTTTTAACTCTATTAACTATATTTTTACTATATATTTCTAATCCTAATATAGTAGACACTCTTATATATAGTACTTAGCCTATTTTAAGTATATATACTACTTAGTCTAGTCTTCTAAGTAGTAGACGTAGTATAGTTAGACTTTATATTTATTAATTTATAGCCTTCTATAGTTTTTATTACCTAATATCCTAGTAACTAGCCTTTTTTCTACTTTATAGTTATTATATACGTCTAAGGTATAGTTCTATTATTTAATTTTATTATAGCTAGATTCTACCTATATTTATTAAACTAGTATAAGTATAGTTCCTTGGCATCCTTTAGTCTACTTATATATTTTCTAAGGCTTAAGCTCTATAATTTTAATCTTTTCCTAGTATTCTTTTGCTATATAATCCTCCTATTTATATACCTAATAGACTTTTTATAGAATCTATATAGTAATCTTATTTTCTATAGTTTCTATCTATATTTCTTATTAAAAATCTTTAGCTATTATAGCTTTCTAGCCTATAGGTTCCCAGGGCTCTTTAGACTTAAGTTTATAGGGTAGTAGTAGTATTCTTAGCCTTAAATTTATTATTCTTACTTTTATAATTCTTATATATTTCCTATTCTTAGCCTAATTTTTTAAATAATCTACTTTAAAGTATTCTTTCTTTTTATATATTAGATATACCCCTTTATAGTAGCGTTCCTGTCTTTTCTTTTATATATTAAGGTCTTATTTACCCTTTTTCTAGGATTTATTTTATTTTTAGTCTTAGGCTTTATTTACTATAATAATGTCTCTATCTTTATCTTAATATTCTTACCTTTTTAAAGTATTAGTTTTAATTATTATAGTTTCTTAAGAGCCCTCCCATTTCTTCTAGTATTATTTATATAGCTAATTGTTAATTTTAATTAATATCTTAATTAGGTCCTCTAAATCTTTAGGTTTAGTATAGTATATAAGTCCGTCCTTAACTACTTCTTTTAGTCTATTATAGTAGGCTAATTAAAGTAGGTTATTATTTTATTTAATCTTATTCTATAGTTATTTAAATGCTATAGTATATTTTTCTACTAAGCTAGTTTACTTTAGATATTAGATTTATTATTCTATCTATTTCCTTTTATTAACTTTTTTAAATATTATTTTAATCTTTTCTTTGTAGGTCTTTTAGTCCTTAAAGGTTTTCTATATTTTAAAAGAATAGTTCTTAAGTATACTATCTTCCTTTAGATAGTTATTTACTAGAGGTTATATTTACTTAGTAGTATTATTAATTATATATATATCTACTACTAAGATCTTATTAACGTTTATATTAATCTTATAGTTATATATATATAGTTCTATGTTTATTAAGAATAGTTTAAGCTTAAATTATAACAAGACTGGGGACTAACTAATTATATTAAGCCTTAAGGGCTTAGTTAGGCTATAATTGTCAGGAGCTTAAACGAGTAGGATCTTGGCAACGTAGATTAGGTCTACCTATATAGCCAGCTCTTAGCTATAAATAGCTTAGTAGCTTTT
>JACVRA010000493.1:0-15926 GCA_019828545.1 Paracamarosporium sp. OC-R06-R3 | reverse complement strand
TGCCTTATAGAAACTATGTGACGTAGTTACAAGAATAGTATCAACCGAGCTGCCTCCTAACAGGAAGAGGTAGGTATCTAAGTTAACAAGTACAACTCTTCAATGTAGAGCTAAAACGGATAAACTACGCATTGAAGTTGGCTTGGAGGTCGAGACCGCTATTGAGCCCGACAAAATTCAAGGCACCAGTCATAGTGACCACGCCCCGTCCCTTCTCAGTTGCAAGGCCGCGCTCGCTGTCTCTCCCTATTCCTTGGGCTAGTACACTGCCGCTTTTTTACGGTCGTCGAATGCAGATGGTTTAGAGTACTTGAAACACGCATGTTAATTGAAAAGCTTTTCGATTTGGGTATATAACATAAAACGCAGCCCTGCTCTCTATGCAAGCACGGCATGCGACAAACAAACCCATCTTCTCCACCAGGTATTCTCCGTAGTAACGCCGACGCTATGCTAAACAAAATCAAACAAAAAGGAAGCCTCTATCTCAGAAGTGAAAGGAAAAATTGAGTGAGAGTGGATGGCGGAAAAAGATGTTTCCGAGCGCATGTCGAAGTAGCAGATGCGACACAAGGTAAACAAAAGAAAAAAATCGCATGAATGTTTTGCAACGGTTGTGTTGCGCGGGGAAACATTTGGTGATCGTCTCGAGCGTGCTCGGGTGGTGGCCGATCCGATGCATCGAGTCGAAACACATCACATCTCTGTCCAATGACGATCGTCTCCAACCTTCTCAAACTCGTCGGCCCATACTGCGCGCCTCCGAGCGCGCTCTTCTCGACCGAGGCAGCAGAAAAGTCGTGCGAGAGGGTTTCGTCTGCGTGGTGTCACACCATCGAATGGGTTCTCTTTGAATGCGGAGGGAGGTGTAGGCGGAGGGCTAAGTGGGATGGTCGCGTTGACGAAAATCATGGAGTCGCGGCGGCGTTGACGATTATCCACGTAGCTGTGTGCTGAGCTCTTCTCGTTTGGTGACGCTGATGAGTCTGAGTAACGAGTTGGAACAGGTCGGAGGGATGTATCGAGGGGCGATAGCGCTGGACGCGTTGCTCTTGGTGAGGTTGGTAGCCCATAGGGTGAATTGGGTATGGAAGACATCGTCGGCGAATAAGCCTGTATTGCGCCTTTGTAGTACGTCTTTGGTCCGAGTTGAGTTAAAATGAGTTGAATCTCGTTGCTGTGTATATAGATGTTGATGTGTAGAGAGGCGCGACTATGAAGTAGTGGATTGAAGGTCGAAAGGGAGGAGCGATCCGGGGTTGCACAATGATATACTGATCTGCGACCCGTGTGGAGGCCGAATATATAGGAGGTGCTCATCTGCATCGACGCCGTATTATGAGCAGGGGCCCGCGCACTTCATGCCCCCATCGTCATGTCGGGGATGAGGCCCCCTGCCAGCCATCCCCGCCGTGGGGCGTTCACAACCGCGTCTGCGACATGTAGACGCAATCTTCCGCCAACGGAGCGCATCTGCAGTCTGGCCTTGAGAACGACTTCCAGTCGCAAGTGGCTGGGGTGCCTTGTTTGTACGCTATACGCACATCAACTCTGAAGTTTCGAAACTGTGTAATTCATGCGCTCAAACACTGGCCTCTGCTCGGGGATGGTCACAGTCCATCACGGACTCCGGGATGGTGTGTGCGCGGAGATGTGGGCAGGCTTTCGCGAAAACAGAGAAGCGCACGGCCAGCGATTGGGCGTCCTGCGGCTGGGCTTCGGTTCGTGCTCCCCTTGAAACAGCGTTCCCGTCGCATGATTGTGACAAGGAAAGCCACTCCCACAGCGGACACCGTTGCCAGTAACGACAGTTCGCGGTCTCTGGTTCACAACTCACCGGTCAACACGACCACGCATTGAGGATTGTGACATTCGTAACTCCGTTTGTGCACGAAGAAAGAGAATCGTATGCGCGCCTTAGACTCAAACTTGCAGATACTGCTCCAGCTCGTCGTCATGCGTTGCAGAAAACACGAGCTGAGGTGGGCAACTGAGGAGAATCCGAACTGCAGACCGCTTGCTTGACACAATCCATGCAGTCTTTTCGTCGTGATGATTTCTACCCGTGTGAATGGTCAAGCGCGCGTGCAGCGTCTGTGCCGTCTTTGGAGCGATGATTTTGTAGGGGCGCAATGACTGCGCCTGTTCTACACAACTACGCAGTCATTGCCTACTACCAATTGAGATCGTGGGTGTGCCATGCGGGTGTAAGAGTTGCTGTGCTCTTTGCCCTGCGCCACCACAAAGCGTGTCGGCAACGTGGTGTGGCGGCGTCTGTCGTTACGGCACAGTTTGTAGCCGTGCAAACACTATACGGTCAAAGTTTTAGAGTGAACCCAAATTATTGTCAGCATCAAACTGAATTTATTGTTAGCATCAAAGGCGTACGGAGGGTCACCTTGCGACGATGTTTCGATCGGATGCAGGTGCCTCCGTCGGGAGGACGCACTGTTCATCCTGAATTGTGCAGAATAGTCTGTCTTCACTTAACGTTTCATCTTTCTGCAAAGGTACACATTCCAACACACCCACAAGATGAGTCGCGCGAGATGCGAAATGGGTGGGCTATGTCTGTCGATCTTGAGTTGCTACAAAGACTGGCGCCTACGGTACAGTCAAATGCTCATGTAACTACATAGATGACACATTACTAACTCGGCAGTTGATGGGTACACTGCATGAGTCGGTTGGGTCATATCATGATCAGATCGTCGCCGAATGACTATCGACATGTATAGAAGCGGCGCGGTTGTCTCTCAGCCTCGCTTGGAATACCGACAGGATAAGCGCGTTGGTATGCGTTGGTTAGCTGATCGGTTGCGCTAAGGATCCTAATCGGTGAGAAAAATGTCGAGTTGTGATCGGTGAAGCTTATGGAAGCTACATTAGTGCTAGGCAAGGCTGTTTTGTTGGACAGAGGAGCAATACTTGGTTTAAGTATCATGCCTTCCACGTCACCGACAGCTACTGAAGCCGCTAACGCTTCGGGAAGGCTGTGTAATTATCTTATTTCAAAGCTATTCTATCGTAGGACAATGTCTTAGTCTTGATTGACGGTTCACCGCACGCTGATATTACGCTCTCAGCTTGTCCACAACCAGTTCTTTCGAGCAGTGCAAGGAGCAGAATCGAAGCATCCCCAGAAGAGCTGTGAGTGTGTTTATGGCATCCAAGAAGTCTTGACACTGGCATGATTTACTTCTTCCATCACTCATAACAGCCGCAATAAAGCAAGCAGTGACACCGCTATCTTCCAGCTTGCACATCTACTAGATGCGCCTCCAGTTGTCTTCGAGGTGCTGATAGCTTCAGTAAAGCTTGGTGAACTAGAAAGAATTGTCGAAGAGCTAGTTTCTTGAAAAGAGCTTGTTGCTCGGTATGCCGTCAAGTTGTTCTGGATGTCGAAGTCATCCGGAAGCACTAAAGGTACATCCCCCGCATGTCTGAGGATTGTAAAATATCCCATCTGGTAGCCAAACGACACCTTGGGCTGGCCATTTTCTTCCCACATCTGGTGCCCTATTAATACATAATCGATCCTGCTTTCCAGGTCTGTACTGGGCGTCCATTCGTACTCTCCAGTGTCTGCAAGCTTCGCAATGGATTGGATTTGATTGAATCTGCACTCGCCGGAATTTTGCGAGGGGCTGATGACACAATTGCCAGTGTATGTGCTTAGCGAGAGGGCGAACCATGCTGCAGTTCCGTTAGATCGCCATTTGACCGTCGTAGGCTCCCCAGCAATTACTGTGCTGTGCGCGACCGGCAGGTAGATTCCAGTGTCAAAGATACCTGGATCCACGGATTTTTGGCATGAGCAGGGACCGGTGTAGTATCTCATGGATGGGTCTGTGAAGGTGGTGTGCCATGGTTGCGAGGAGAAACTTGGGAAGGGCTCTAGGGGATATTGTGCGGATGAGGTGATGGTTGATGTCTGCAACGACATTGCAATGCTCATTGATCAGGTACACTTCTGTGCTTTACGGTGATTCAGTGCGTCCTGGGGTAACTCCTTGAGGCATGCAAATCAAGGTTGGCTTTTTGCGGCCCCTGGGGCGTATATACGCGAGCCACCCCTGCAATGCATCGAATCCTTTAGCCTATACCATTAGCTCTCGGTTCCTCTACATCACTCTCTCTCGCCACCACGATTTCTTTCGCTCCTCTCAATCGTTTCCATAACCGTCGGGTTCATCGGTGAAAGCGCACACCTGCACGGCAAAGGATGGCTAATATCCCATACTTGACCTCAGGAGTAACATCTGCAGGTGTGATGTCGAACACAGCGAGTGACTGCGCGAACGCGATAAACATTGCGTCGTCAATTGCACGGTGGCAAAGACAGATACGCCGGTTGTAGACGAGAACGAAGTTCCAGCGGTCAAGTTCGGGCGTATGCCTTAGGGTCTCGAGGAAGCAGTTTGGGTTGAAGATCATAGAATTAGGATACACAGCTAAGCCTTGATTGAGCTGTCTGCGAAGCCAACCGGTGATTGTCACATGGAGTGTACATACCGGGGGGCATATCACGTATCACCCATCTAAGTCGCCCCCTCCGGAATCCTCTGTTCAGTACACACATCATCCTATGCACTCCTTTGAGGCAGTCTCATAGTTTTTCCGAGATTCCGATGGTGTATTTCGAGTGAGACAGCCTATGTATATAACAATCCATCTCCATCTGCGGCGACAGTGGGACAGCAAGTTCCAAAGATGCGATCGAGCTTGGTTGTTATGCAGAGTGATTAGGACTAATGGGGATTATGCACTGGTGTATGTCAGGGTAGAGCGGGATAGGTCGGTGGGTGGGTAAGTTCGTGGGCAAGTGATCCAATGTAGTCGATGTAGAGGGATCAGGATAAGAGGGAGAGAGGGAAGGGGGAAATGGCAAGACAATGCAGGGTCCGGGATGATCTCGCACACAGCACAAGTCTAATACATGATAGGAGTAGTGCGTATTCAACTCGAAGCCGGAGTACCACTGTTTATCTTGTCTTGTCTTTTTGCAAGCGCGAGTCGAGATTCAGCTTAAGCACAAGGTTTGGTCAGGTCAGGTCAGATCAGGATGAGCACGCATATCCAAGACCAAAGCAGCGTAAAGCAAAGCAAGGCAAGATTAATACGGCGTCGATTCACTCTACAAGTCTTCACTCCAACGCCCAGCTATTCCTCACCATCACATTGCCACCCCACACATACATACACCACAAACCCATCTAAAACAAACCCAATACGCGCCCATAATAATAGTCGTAAAATCGTGGCTAGCCACCATAAGGATATCAAACGGCCGCCCAGTGCTTTCCCTTCCCTTCCTTTCCTTCCGAAAGCCGTCCTTCCACCAAGGTATATAATAATATGCTCTGTTTCCTTCTTTATCCAACTGTTTTCCCGTCCTGTTTCGTGCATGAGAACCGAATGATGGATGTGGGTATCAACTCAACGCCGACCATGCAATGCATTTGTTCTAAGACTGGCGGACCAAAGGAATGGATCTTTCAAAGACAATTGTGCTACGCGGTCGGCTGTATCCAAGGGCAGCCTGTTCGCGGTGTTCCTTGGAAAGTGCAGTGCACGCGTAGACCACGCAAATTCTAGAACTGACAAGGTATTACCGCGAAGGTTCGGCGCGGTAGTAGGCTGCGGGCTGGCTACTGGATGCTGCTGGATGGAGACGGCCAGCAGCCCTCTCGCCGGGGGCGTAGTGCTCGAATACAACGCGTCGCTGCGGAGGAGCAAAGGCATGACTTTGAGCTCGAGCATCTGCACTTGTATGTGCTAAACGACCGGAATTGTTGGGACTGCTCATGAAGAGAAGTGTATCAACGGCGTCTTTCTCCGCCTGCTGACTAGGCATGCGCAGGATGCCTGCTCGGGGCGTGGCTGGCGTTCGCGGCCCAGTAGCCAGATCACTAAAGTGTTTACGCTGGTTCGAGCCAAGTAGAGGTGGAGGATGGTGAGAAGCACTAGAACGACGCTTTCTTCGAGATTCGAATTCTGGGGCAGGACCAAGCATTGGTCCGGTGTTTGAGCCAGTAACTGAAATAAGATTCACAGCAGCATTCATTGTAGGTTTCGTTCCTGGTCGCCAAAGAGCTACATTGAATGTCAGTAATCGATCAAGGTTCTTGGTTTACGGTGGCAAAACATACAAGAGGGGGTTGTTGCGAGAGACCTGGATGTCTCTGACGGTGTGGTCCGGCCCGGAGATAGCATGTTCAGATCGGAGTTCTCAGACACACCGCTGGGTCTTCTGCGCCGTTCCGCGGTTGTGGGTGATTCAAATACCGGTCGGGGGCCGGGGGTTCTATTGGATACGGAGATGGGCGACCCCTGCTGCGAGATCCGTTCTTCAAGCTCTTCGAGGGACTGCTTCTCCCAGTTGTTCTGCACTTTGACCATGGCGTACGAAAGACGCGTTTTGAGTTGTGCCGATAACTACAATAACAGTCAGTCGGAGAGTTACTCAATAGAATTAGTAGGGTAGAAGTCGGGAGGCAATCTACGAGCGGAATCCAGGGTATTATGGCCCAAGGAGTCCCTCAGGTTCTAAACCCAATATTGGACGATTCTCACGTACCTGACCGATACGACCATTCGAGCCAGCCTCCATGCTCTTGTTACGTTTGTGTCCCACAGCAGGCACTTTAGGTGGGTCTACTGTTATCTCGGAGCCTTTTACTGATCCATCCGCTGCCCTCTTCAGACCCTGCGTCGCGGGAGGATCCAGCGACATGGGGCTTGCTGCTGTGTCACCAGTTCGCAGCGCGTTCGTAGCATCGATCCGTAGCGTGTCTTGCCCGGAAGATCGGTTCGGCGATTGCGGGATCGTATGCGCTGCAGGTGTCTTTTGAGCAGACGAAGACTTTGACAATGGGGGTGACGTGATCTCGGTGTCTTCAGCTGTCGAGGTGGAGAGGTTGCTCGACGTCGAGGGCAATTGGGGCGCTGAGAAGGTGCTGGACGCGGCTGAGATGTTCGACTCCTGCGAGTCCGGTAGCTCCCGCTTGTACGGCGAAGATATGGGCGCCGACATGGCGGTGTTGAGGTCTTCTAAAGCTACACGCCGTGAGTCTCTCCATGGGGTATCATCAGCGATCGGGAGACGCGAACTTACGCATTCTACCTAAAGTAGCGGGGTAAAGGGCCCCGCCGTCCACCATCAAGACGGCTGTGGTCCAATGTATGCGCAAAAATCAGGTACAGTGCTAGTAATGTAGGAATGGATGGATGCTGTTGTAGGAATAAGCAGCTTGGTGAGTGCGGGCTAACGACGTTCGCCGGCCAGTTGGAGACGTGTTGCGTCGTTGGACCGTGGGCACCCGTCGCGTAAATGACGCGAGCGGCAGTAGATGATGACTGTCTAACAAGCCGGAAATCGAAAGACAAACAAGCCCGATACGCGCAATGTCTTCGGGCAGTCCAATGTCGCGTCGTGGAGGGCAGGTAACGAAGAAGGGAGCCGGGGCGACCTGGCGGGCCGATGGTAGGATGCGGGATAGAAGCGTGATCACGAGGAACCCACTTGCGCGTCAAAATGGCGCGCCAGGTAAAGAAGGTGGCGACAGCCCTAGAAAGAGCCGCAATGCGATTGCAAATCAAAAAGAAACGAACAATGCAGCAAAAAGGCTTGCTCATATGCGCTGCTTGGGAGAATGCTTCGTAATTAAGGCCGGTCGCGGCTGCCTGCGTTGGTTTACGCTGGTTTCTGGTATCACACAAACGCGGAAGGAGCAACACGTCACGTTCCTCGGTTGTTGGCCAACTTTGAGCACCGGACACAAGATCGATTCGTGAAGATAACATAGCCATACACACGTGTGCTTCAAACGACGTCCCAATCGTACGCCTCGGGAATCCTCACTGCTCCATGAACGCCCGCTCAAAACGCTAAACTCCAACGCCGTGCTTACCGGTACATGTATGTGCTCAGGCGACACCGCTTACTTTTCGGTACGTCAGCCCATGGTCCTTCATGCCGCCCCAGCGAGCAGCCAGGTCTGCGACTCCGCCACGACCTTCTTCAGCAATCTTCCCAGACACGTCGCGTCGTCGTCCCGGTGTTCCCAGGTCCGAGAAGTCGGCCTCGTAAGGGTTCATATAGTCCACTCCAGACCTGCTCACCACGCGAGGCGATTGACCCTTGACCGGCGTGTAATTGGCCTCGCCCTTCTTCCTCAAGCTCGCAAACGACTTCTTGTCCAAGCTGAACGGTACATTGTCGATCTTGGGTGCACTTGGGGAGTTGCTTGTGTACTGTTTCGCAGAACTGGGCAGGACATTTGGCCCGTGAGTGCTCTTCGTTGGCGATGATTTTGGCGAGTTGGCTGGTGAGTTCCCTCGAATGCCCTGCGTGGCTGTCTTTAGATCACCGTAATACCTCGACTTTGACGATTTCACCGTGTTTGAGCGGTTGAAGGTCGCATCTGTCGAGATCGAGGTCACCGTCTGGGTCCTCTTGAGGGGAGACGGAGGGGGTGTGCTCTTTGGTGCGGCTTCCTGGAACGTCTTCGCTGGCGGCGGCGTAGGTGGGTTCATGCGCAGCGGCTGGGGCACCATGTACGATTGATAGTCCTCGTCATCGGACACGTCGTATGGTGTTATTACTCCATAGCCGTGGTTTTTGGGCTTGAACAAGGATTGTTTGGGCTCGGGATATTGCTCTTTCTCATCTTGATCTGCCTCGTCATGAACGAACCAGTTGTCAGATTGTAGTTCGTCGCGGGTATTCTGTAAGGAAATATCTCCTGATGCTTCCTGTTGCTTGGCTGTCGACGGAGGGGTGTAGAAATCCTGCTTGGAAGACGAAGTGATGAAAGAGCTCGGGCGAGAATTTCTCTTGATGGCCTGCTGGGCAAGATATGCCTTCCGCTCAGCTAGGCTCTCTTGGTTATCATCATCTCTGCGGAGAAGGTCATCCCTGTGGTTGATGTCTGCACGTGATTGTCGAGTAGAGTTGACTTGCGCATACATGGCGAACTTCTCGCGCGACTGCCTGGCTGAGTTGGGTGTATGCGGTGAGTATGTCGTTTCCGAATCTGTGCGCGTGTGCATGAAAGACAACGCTTTGCCATCTGGGCTAGGTATCTCTTTCTCCGTGATCAGAGGCGCAGCCTGGGAGCTCCTGTGGTCGGTATTCATGGTGGTTACCGTCTGAGCGCTGAAACGCTTGTCTTCTTGCGTCAAGGGGGTGATCGCCGAAATGGAAGAGTTCTTATGCTTGTGTTTGGTCTTGCGACGAGAAGTCAAGTTCTCCTCCAACGGATTCATGTCCGGAGGGAGACGCGCGATCTTGCGGAAGACGTAGACAAGGTAGAGATCCAAGACAAAGGACGCGATGTGCAGACCTGCCACTGTCGTTGCCGTGAGCCAAATGGTAAGCAGAACTCTTTCCGTTTCTTCATCAGTGGGGAAGAAGGTTCGCCAGCGTCCTTCCGTCCCTCCTGGCGCGTCTAAGTTTCGCTTCGACAGCAATGCGGTGAAGACATAGAACGGTATGAAGCCAGCGTCAGTAACCAAGGCGAAGAAGTGGTAGCTCGCGGAGCTCGCCGGTGGTCGCGACCTTGCATTACGCAAGAGGTGATAGATGGCATAAAGTGCCACAACTATGTCCACGCCGGGCTGGGACTGTTAGCTTCGTATTTCACAGGGAGTAGAATGCATGCATACTGGTATTCTCACGATGTAGCCTTCGGTTTCCTGCGCTCCCTTGATGAAGATGCCGCAGAGTAGCACCCCAATTGCGCCGAGAAGATTGCATATGCGCAAGCCGAATTGGATCCATCTGACAACCTTGATGACGACCTTGACCTTGGGGTTCATAGGTTTCGCATCGGTCCTGCCGTAAGGAAGCACCACATAGCTGTCGGGGTGCTTGTTGAAGTTGATGAGCGGGCCATCGGGCTTCTTCTTGGGCGACGGCGGAGGCAGGCGACTCGCGATAGTAACGGCCTTGGGATTGAACGAGTCGCGCTCTGAAGGCGCATCATACATATATGGTTGCCACGGGGCCATTGCGACGACGCAAGAAGGCAAAGGAGTGCGCGCCTTCTTCGAGTGCACAGCAGCGAGGAATGAGCGGGAGGGGCCACCTAGCTTAGCAAAGGAATGCTGGTGAACGATGCGGTGCAGGGGGCGGGATGATCAATGGGGAGGTATGTAAATACTGGTTGCCTATAGCAACAATCGATATTGATTCGCGCGCGCCAACATGCACCAAACCGTTCATGACGTGATGGTTCGACACAGGCCGTGCATCGTGCATAGGGCGGCACCTGGTGGAGCATGTTCTCGGTTCTTTTGGGCATGGTTGTATTGGGGGTGGATGGTTTGGGGATGGTCTGGGGATGGTCCTGCCGTGTGGCCGGAATGCGGGCTTGGTGCGCGGATCTGCCACTTCTTGCTAACACTCGCTGGACTCGACCGCAATGTGACAAATCCAGAGTGGCTTCTCGGCCATGCGTGTGCCCGTGGTGCAATGTATAAGAAAGAAGATACCATGTGATGGGAGCAGCCCGAGTCTCGTCGATGGGACTTGGGAAACGGGTTGTCTTAGTCAGCGACAAAGCTTCGAGGAACAAATCTCTATATGACCAACGCTAAACAACATGCAAGCCTTTCACCACGCCCGGCGTGCGCCGTACATCTGCGCTAGCTGTATCCGCAGGCTGCAGCATGTTGCTCCGAAGACAACACGCACCTATGCATCCTATAGACCGATACAGAGCTCCGACCCGCCGCGCCGTACCTTGAATCATGTCTCCCGCATACAGCACACCTCGCGCAATGCATACAGTACGACCACCAAGAAGCCATTGCGGCTCGCCATCATCGGCTCCGGCCCCGCCGGCTTTTATACTGCGCATCGTCTGATGAAGCAAGTGCAAGATGCTGTGGTGGACATGTACGAGAAGCTGCCCGTCCCCTACGGTCTTGTCCGCTTCGGCGTCGCGCCTGACCATCCCGAGGTCAAGAACTGTCAAGATACCTTCGAAGAGGTCGCTTCGAGCAGCCGCTTCAACTACATAGGCAATGTCGAGGTTGGAACCACGCTTGCGCTGGCAGATATGAAGCCTCATTACGATGCTATATTGTTCGCCTATGGAGCGTCCGAGGATAGGAAGCTGGGCATACCAGGAGAAGACCTGGCAGGTGTCTACTCTGCAAGAGAGTTCGTGGGATGGTACAACGGGCATCCTCAGTTCTCCCACCTGGAGCCTGAGCTGGACAAAGGCGAACGAGCTGTCGTCGTCGGGCAAGGCAATGTAGCTCTGGACGTTGCGCGCATACTCGTTAGCCCTCTATCTGAGCTGCGAAAGACTGACATCGCCGAGCATGCCGTTGCAGCGTTGTCTAAGAGCAAGATAAAGCGGATTGAAGTCGTTGGGAGACGCGGACCTCTGCAGGTAAGTGCCCCGAAGTCTTACAAGGACCTGCATGACTGATAAAACACAGGCTTCGTTCACGGTTAAGGAAGCTCGTGAGCTCATGCACATCCCAGAAGTCGGATTCAAGAGCAATGCTCAATCGTTCTACCCGGATAACCTGAAAACTCTGCCCCGCGTGCAGATGCGCGTCGCAGACGTCCTTGTGAAAGGTTCACAGTGCGATGAACGTGATAGCAAGAAACTATGGGAACTGTCTTTTATGAAGTCGCCCCATGCTCTCCATACGAAAGATGGGAACCATGTCACTTCCGTAGATTTCCTTAAGACTGAGTTCGCCCCTAACGCTGATCCTCTGTCAAAGGACGCCAAAGTACGTCTCACCGATGAAGTAATTCAATCAGAAGCATCGATGGTGTTCAGATCAGTCGGATACAAGTCTACAGCACTACCAGGCCTATCTGAGCTGGGTGTCTTGTTCGACGAAAAGCTCGGTATCATACCGAATGACGCCTATGGTCGAGTTATGTCACCTCTGAAAGGCCCCGGGGATCTATCTGCTGGTCACCTTCCTGGCTTGTACGCTGTCGGGTGGGTCAAGCGAGGGCCAACTGGTGTGATTGTAAGTACAATGATGGATGCATTCACGACCGGCGATATCATCGTCCACGACTGGAAGTCCGATGTTCCGTTCTTGAATTCTGAGAAAGGCGAGAATAAGAGCACGGGTCTAGGTTGGGACGGCGTGAAAGAAAAGGTTTTGGCACAGGGTGTCACTCCAGTTGACTGGGAGGCTTGGGAGAGGATTGATGAAGCGGAGCGGGCGAGGGGTGTGGAGCTTGGAAAGGTTCGAGACAAGTTTGTGGATTGTGAGCAGATGAAGGTAGCAGCCGGATTGGCCTAAGCAAGACGCCACGCGCTGGGATGACGCGATATTCAAACTCTCCTCTCTACTCGCAAACAGCGAGACGAAAACTCGTCGATCGCACACGTGCCGTCACAACTCACGAGCAGATCCAATTCCCCGTCCCCTTCAATCTCACTCGAACCAAATTCCACCTCTCTTGCAGCTCGAACAGCACGCTAGGCTTAAGCATAAACACCTCAGGACCAATCTGCTTTACACCTTGGCGCCTTCACTCCAGGGCACACCTGCCATCCTAGCCTCAGGTACGTTCCACTTCGCTGCTAGCGCCCGCTCATCGCTGCAAACCACCATTGCTAAGTGGAGGAGGCGGTGGGAACGGTTCGAGAGTGCTCGCTTAGATCCCTGCGTGGGGGCAAGAAGCTTGACTTCGCGCCAAGCTCAAACACCATATGCCGCAGCAGGGGCAGTTTGCAGTTTGGACAGCATGCTGTCGAATGGAGTGTGAGACTCACTACGGACGCCAAGGGAAAGTGACGGTGTCAAGCTTTGGTCAAGAGATGCACGGGGCCTGAGGCATGGCGGCAGGCGAGCCGCATGTCGTGCGCATGCAGACGGGTATATAAGATGCCTGGACAACACGAGGTATAGCATTCATTCTATCACCATCCACTTCTTCTACTATTCGACTTTGGTTTCTACAGCTGGGCTGTCATTCGTTGCTTGTACTTCTCTATACATATCTTTCGATTCAATTCTTAACGCTTAAGTTATATACCCCATCACCCCAGGCGATTCACAACAGTCCTTCCAATCTTTCAAATCAAAAACAGTCAATCACCATGCGTTTCTCCGCCTCCGTCATCCTCTCTGGCCTCCTTGCCACAGGTGCCCTCTCCGCTCCCACCGCACTCAAGAAGCGCGGCGTCCTCACCGCACAATCCTACGCCGACTTCCAGATCTCCGACGGCGTCGCTGGAGACGCGCAAGCTGAAGTGCTCAAAAAGTTCCCCGTACGTACAATCCACACCAATATCCCTACCATTAACCCTAACCCCTCCAGATCGACACCTCAGACCTCGCCAACGTAGACCCCGCCGACGCGCAAATCATCTCAGACGCGCGCGAAACCGCCGAAAGCGCAGAAACAGATGCGTTCAACCCTGCCATCGACGCAGCCTCAGGAGACGAGGCGACCGCGCTGCAGAACGGCAAGATCAAGAACAAGGTGCTGAAGCTGCAGCTTGAGGTGCTGGACTTGCAGATTGCGCAGGCACAGGGCGGGAAGGATAATACCGATAAGATTGCCGAGGAGCAGAAGAAGCTGGATAATAACATTGCGACGGATAAGAAGAATGCGGGGCAGGCGAGTCAGAGTGTGGATTTTAGTGGGTAGATGAGATGGAATGAAGTGGATGGAAAGGGAGACGTAAGGGAAAGGATTAATGTTGGTATTCTAAAGGATGGTTGGATGGATATATATGATATGTGATGTGCGAATACGAACGGAATTGTCTCGTGGTTTTTCTGAACTTTGTTACGAACTTGTTGAATTTCATTGTGAAATGAGAAAATCGCGGGGGAAGAGACAAACATTTTGACGGTTTTGTAGCGGAGCTGGTGCACTTTCTTACGTATCAGGGTAGTGAAAACCACGCTTCATCATCGACTAAGAGAAGTGTACTGGAATACCCTATTTACAATCCCGGAATCCTAGAATCAATGAAGTGGAGAAAAGCTAATTTCTGTCTCTCAAGGAAAACTAAATGAGGAGCTTCGATGCCACCTTCACTGCACAGCGGTAGTCACAGGTAAGACCAGCTTAGACACAGTGGAGTGACCATGTTGAAGCGTATGCTGTACTTTTTGCAGTCCAACACCAGTAGCCACATCCTCCCCAGTGCCTAGGTTACGCAGATTTCGCGGATGCGAGCCACCAGCGACAAACAGACGTATTCTATTCCCCTTGCGAAAGCGATGTGCACAGTCCGTCAGCGCAACATGTAGAGTTCCAGGTTCGCGCTCAGGAGGAAGACGCATGTATTTCTCGCTGATGCTTCGTGACTGTCCTTTGCCATCGACCTCACTCAATACGACGAGAAGGTCGGCATGCGGAACGGAGGTCGAGTGGTAAGCTTCGAAGGAAGCCTGGCCGCAGACCTCCACATCAGATTCTAGTGGCTCCGTGGTAAATGTGAAAACGTCGTTGCGTGTAGCGAGGATGTTGTCACCACCGGCTCTTCCTGGACCATTGTCGAACAGTAAAGGATGACCGACAGAGGGTGTCGGGTCAGCAGGATCGAATGTAATGGTGGTAGATTCAGAGTCACTTGGGACTGGCGGCTCCGCAGCTAACTTTCCTCCTGCCCGTAGAAAAATCTCGTACGGCTGTGAGGGCGGTGGCCATCTTGAAAGATCTCGCCATTCGTTTGCACCAGTGACATGTACGCGAACAGAAGTTCTCCTAGTCTCCTCGTCGTCCATGCCGGCAAGATGTTTGTCAAGCCATATGAGCGTGTCTGAAAGCTTGCTTTGGCGCTGTGCGCCTAGGTGTGTCCATGGGCCGACTGTAAGCGCGACGGTACAATTACGTTCGGCAAGTGTGGAATACTGCTCCATTACTTGATGCAAAAGTAGGTCGTCCCAACCTGCAGTGAGAAGGATCGGAATATTTGCCTTGAAAAGCGCTTCTGCTTGACGAGCATCTTGCCATACCCCATCCGTGGGGTTTGTATTGGTCATAAAGGTTTGTAGCCAAGCCGGTGGACTACCTTCAAAATGGTTATTGACAGCATCGGATAGTGGCACAGAATCGTATACAGGGGTCAAACGTTTGACCTGGCTCCTGAAGTGTAAGATCGTACTTAGAAAGCCTTTGCCACGACCCATGAAAGAAGTAAGGTCCGCCCATGCAATGATGTTGGATGCGAATGCGCCTGTTCCCCATACAAAATCATAGAAATCATGTGGTCCCGTGTGAATGATGGCGGCTCTCATGTCGGGTGGTGGATCGCGGAGAAGAGCCCACTGGGTATATCCAAGGTACGATCCACCCAGAGTGGCGAAAGATCCGGTGTACCACTGTTGCTCTCTCATCCAAGTGACGACTGCTGCCCCGTCTGCCGCTTCATTCACGCCGGGCTCTAACTCTCCATCCGATCCGGAGGTGCCGCGGCAACTGCTGAAGAGAACCTGGTATCCTCGGGCGGCCCACATTCGTGCCAGAGGAAGACTTGAAAGGAGACTAATGCCATACGGCGTTCGTATAAGGATAGTACCATAGGGCTTCTGGTCGAGCGGAAGGTAGAGCTTCGCTGTCACCTTCGTCTTAGAGTCGAGTGGAACCTTGAGGTCTTGGACAGAATAATTGCTCCGCTCTGCCGGAAGACCTTTTGCCCAGGCGAACCACCTATCGAGCCATTTCCCAAATACTGTGCGACTCGCTGCAGCCATGAGTTCCGCTGTGCGCCAACTTGGTGGGTATAGATAAAGGACCAAACTCGAAACCGGTCGAACCTTATGTTTTTGAAGAGAACGCAAACGACAATGAAGCTTTAGAGACCTGCCTGGATATCTGTTCTGAACGTAAACGACGAGGTCACATCCCCATGAGACTTATGAGTTTTGTCTGGAAGAATGAGGAGGTACTACCGTGTCTTGGCAGTCAATGCACGTCG
>JACVRA010000490.1:0-58248 GCA_019828545.1 Paracamarosporium sp. OC-R06-R3 | reverse complement strand
TATCGACTTATTACTCCACTAGAAAATCTCGTAATAATATTGATTGTAGGTGGCTCTATGGCCTCATCTCTAGTAGAGCGTTTATGTTGTTGCGCGGGCATTACGCGAATCCGGGCATTACGCGCACGGACACGTTACTCCCTGTCCGCGCAGCTTCTGCCGACTCCGCGCTCCACCAGATCGCTCAACACTTGCAGCCGCTTCCGAGAGTCTCGCGATCTTGCGCAGATCCTTTTCCAGAGAACGATTGGTTCGCGTAGGCACGCGATTGACCAACGGTATCTAGAGCGTCTCGCCGAATTTGTGGTTTGAGGGAGCCTAAGACCCGTGAGCCCTGGACAGCGACATCTTCGTTGAGTACAAAGAACAAAGTTTGCGCCGGTCTTGCTAGTGTCATCAAGATGCCGCTCGGTACCAATCAAGAGAAGGGTTACATCACGCCTCGCAGTGGTCTGGTACGCTTTCGCAAATTTCACCTGAGACCATCGAGGGCCGTTCCCATCACCTTGGATGGCCTCTCAGTCCACTACTGAACGGCTTCGCATGAAGTCGTGGACAGCTTCGATCAGCCAAAACCGCCCGTTGCTTCCCTGGAATAAGGGAGTCACTCGATTCGAAATAAACAGTGGTGCCATTCATCCAACTGACGGGAGCGTCCTTGTAGACTGTTGCAACTTGACTCAGGGGGGTGCTCGTCAACGCCCCGCAATTTCATGATAGCGTCATACTCGGTATACGGATGGCTGCGCTACGCCAGCCAGTCAAACACGCTGGCACGCGATGGATTACTTAGCGGCAGCTGGCGTGACCATCCGGGATCCATGGAAGAGGTAGCTTTAGCCTTGCATATGGCTACAGAAGTTTCTTGATGACACACTAACCGCTTCGCACATCCTGTTCTACTTTGGCTTACTTTGACTTCCGTATCCTTCGAATCCCAGTGGAGGCTATGTGCCACTCGGACGGAGTCCCATTTCCCCATGACATTGCCTCGGTTTGAGGTGAATTCTTTTCACGCAGGCACGTTCTCGTGTTGGTCTCTTCCGGATTCATAGTAGCTGCTTGTTTCTCCTGACGACTCTTCCACGACTTGTGTCGCATTCCGTCGGGATCACCGCTCTCGAGCGGACGTGGTCAAG
Source organism: Paracamarosporium sp. OC-R06-R3 (assembly GCA_019828545.1). Classification (NCBI taxonomy): domain Eukaryota; kingdom Fungi; phylum Ascomycota; class Dothideomycetes; order Pleosporales; family Didymosphaeriaceae; genus Paracamarosporium; species Paracamarosporium sp. OC-R06-R3. Next base: position 57,109 of record JACVRA010000490.1, on the reverse strand, counting down.
ATGGGATCAAGACCACCTACAGGATATTCTTACCCCGATGAGAATGATGGCCCGCGAATTCTGGGTGTTGTGCTTGGAATAACGATCTTCGCGGCCATCACTATGGCAGCCCGCCTTTTTGTACGAGTGAAGCTGATTCGCAACGTCGGATGGGATGTAAGATCTCCAAGGCAAATGCCATTTGAAGATAGCGTTGACCATCTTAGGACTATTGTATGTCGTTCGCAATGCTTCTTGTTCGTAAACCCAAAATCGTCCCGTTTGACTTGCCTGACGAGTACAGTGCATAGCTGGGGCTTGTATTGTCATACCTGAAGTCCGGTATGGAGCCGGGAGACATATTGATCATATTCCGGAGAACGACTTCAAGATTGCATTCAAACTCAACTTCATCACGCAACCCATCTATCTGATCGCAATATGCGTCGTGAAGTTATCAGTTGGGTTCTTCCTGCTCCGCATTGCAATCGTTCCGTTCTACCGGCGCACAATACAAGGAATTATGTGCTTCATGGCATTCTATACCACTGGTTGCTTTTTTGTGAGTACTTGAAGTCTAGGTTCAAAGACTTCTAACGGTCAATCTTACATGTGTTAGACGATTATGTTTCAATGTACAAATCTAGCGGTCCAGTGGGACTCTTCGGCCAAGGGGACCTGCTGGCCGAAATCGACAATCCAAGCTCTGAGTTACACTAACGTCGCTTGCAACATAACCACCGACCTCCTCTTCGCAATCGTCATCCCAGTAAGTATTGCTTCTTATCTACCCTTTCCTTAGGCACCTGTCCACACCCTTCACATTGCGCTGACGTATTCCTTCTAGATCCCCATGCTCTGGCAATTGCAAATGAATCACCGCCAAAAGTCGTCTATAATCTGCATTCTCGGCCTAGGCGTCTTCGCCACAGTCGCCGCCATAGTCAAGATCTCGTTCCTCCCCAATTACGGCCGCACGGGTGATTGGCTATGGGATAGTAGAAATTTAACCACGTGGACATGTCTTGAATCGTGCGTTGGCATCGTAGCAGGCAACCTCCCCTGCCTCAAGCCTCTCTTCCGCTCCGTCCTCGGCTCAACCTACGGTCGCGGATCCAAAGGACGCACGGGCGGTACCGGAACGACCCCGCGATACTTCTCTCGTGCCTACGGCGTCGGGACGAATGCGCACGCTGCTAAGGCAAAAGGCTTCACGAGCCTGACTTCCAGTAAAGCGGGCAACCTCCCACACGATCCCTACGAAAGCCATATGATGACATCCATTGGAGTCGGCAACGGCGAAAGCAGAGCTGAGAGTGCAGCAAGTGTCAGGGACGATGGCAGGAGCGAGAAGAGCGGCGACGGAAGTGTGGAATTGCTGGATGCGCAGGGACTGGGTTCGAGTTTGAAGATGGGTGGGATATTGAAGACCACCGAGGTCACACAATCTCTAGAGGAGACGGGGGTTGCACCTTCGCTATCGAGGGGGACGGATGTTCGGGACATGGTCTGAACCACTTATCGGCGGATTTTGTGTTTTTTCTGTTGTATGATATCCATAGGGCTCCAGGCGTCAAACTAGACAGCGGCATAGGGCTGCAGGAATTGACGGGGAAATAAAAAACAAATGCTTCAAATATATATTTTACTGGCAACAATGCTCGATCAACACGGCTATCCAACCTCATCACACCGTCGTACCATCCGCTCCTCCATCTCCAAATCGAGCTTAATACCTCTTCGGCCTCGGCGGTGGGCCCCCTTTCCACTTCGGCACATTCCCTAGATTTGGCTTCCACTGCTTCTGCGGCCTTTCCGGCTGATTCATCATCGCCAGCCGCGCAGGGTGGATACCGCCATTTCCCGGCTCTTCAGGCGCAGCTTCGGCTTCGGCTTCACCAGCTTTACCCTTGGCTGCTTCCTTCTTCTCCTTACGTTCCTTCTGCTTGTCCTCAATCTCGGCGCGCTTTTCATGGTTACGCTGTCGCTCATTGGCAAGCTTCTCGTTCTTCGCTTTGATTTTGTCGACACGGGCTGTTGTGTTACCGCCGCCTCCAGCGCTATTACCATATCAGTATTCGTATACCGCGGGCTTGATTAAGACAAGATAAGACAGAGGGCATACCTAAGCTCGACATTGATTTTGCGGCCCTCCTTCTTTTTCGGGTCGGCGAAGACGGAGTGGTGGTACTTCAGCAAGGCCGTCTGCATGTGGTCGTAACGCTCAAATTCGATGAATCCGCAGCCCATGGACTTGCCGGAGTCTTTATATGTGCGGAGGCGGACCTCAAAGGGCTTGAGCTTGGCGAAATGCTCTTCAATCTCTTCTTTTGTAGCGCTGAAGGGGAGGTTACCTATAGAAGTGAGATTGGGAACTAGTAAGGCGAAAAATAGATACACATACCGATGAAGACGATGAAGCGCTCGTGCTTCCTGGCCTCATCTTGTTCGGCGTCTGCGGTGCCATTTGCTTCGCCATTGGGCTGTTCGGCTTGGTCTTCGGTGCTGTTGGCTGCTGCTGTGGACTCTTCGACCGCTTCTGAAGGCTCTTCGGTGGGGTTCTTCTTAGACTTTTTATCCTTCTTTGATTTCTTATCCTTTTTGGACTTTTTGTCAGAAGTCTCCTCCACAGCAGATACCGCAGCTGGTTCTTCGGCGGCACCGTCCACATTCATGGGCTCAGCAGACTCATTATCTCCCTTGCTCTTCTTCGACTTCTTTTCTTTCTTGTCCTTCTTCGATTTTTTCTCCTTCTTCACTGATGAATCAGTGTCTGCCTCGGTCGCCTGAGCTACCTCCTCCGCCACTGGTTCTGCTTTGACGTCCTTTGACTTCTTAGATTTCTTCTCTTTCTTCTCTTTCTTGCGCTCTTCTCCTGAGATGGTACCATTTGTTGCCCCCGTGAACGCATCAGGCATGGGTTCGTCGTCCAAGGCTATGAAGTCCTCTGCGGCGCCATTGACTACCGTGGCGGGCGTCGCATCCTCGCTCGATTCATCCTTGTTCGCTTTCTTCGTCTTCTTGTCCTTCTTGTCCTTCTTTTCCTTCTTCGCGCCTGCGCTGTCTACCTCAGCATCCTTGGCCTGCTTCGATTTCTTAGACTTTTTGGGCACGTCGACAGCCTCGTCTTCCTGTCTCTTGCGCTTCTTCTTCTCGTCTTTGAGCTCAGACTTCGACATGGTGCGTGGGGTTGCTAGATTGTTCGGTTCGCAGCTGCGCAAGGAAAGTGCGGAGCGCGCAGTCGAAATTCTCGAGCTGTAACTTTTTCTGCCGGGCGGTCAGCGGCGCTATGCGCTTGGCGGTGAACGCGAACATGGAGACTCGTGCTACCGGCACCGTCGTCCCGTCGATCAACTCCACGATGCGGCCGCAAACAAGTCGCATCCGTCTGGCCGGGCGCTCAGTACGAAATGCGCCGAACAAATCCAGGGCAGAATCGCAGTGTCCCCGCCAATTTTCCCATAGGCCCCCCCGCCTCCTTCTCGTCTCTCACCGAAGCTTGCCGCGCCCGCAATTGCCCTTCCTCTACCCCTCGGGCACATACGTCTCTCCCGCCCAGTTGTCACGTCTGTTTTCCATCAGCGCAAACCAGAAGAAGTTCATCAAAGAGACGGCACGAGAAACGGTCAAGTGGACGTTGCTCATCTTTTTCGCAACATCGTGCTTTAGCATTGCTAGTCTGGGCATCTTGAGCGAAAGGCAGGAGCGCGCCTTTCCGTCGCCGCACGAGTGGAGCTTGATCACAAGGTTCCGATTTCGGAGAGGCAAGTGGTGGCAGGTGCCTGAGAACAATGAAGACGAAGGCTTCCCCAATTGGGCGAGGGTCTACGACGAATTGGAGCGAGCATTGAAGCGGCTGGAGAACCCAGACAAAGATGGCGCCGGGTTGAAGGAGCAGGAAGAAGGCGGGCTGCTAGTACCTGGCGTAGGAAAGGCAGGCTATGACCTTACGGCCAAGAGCGAGGAATGGCGGCAGGGCTACTACGAGGTCCTTATGGGCATGGCAACAGCAGCCGAGAGATTGGAGGGCTGGGTCACGACCAAGTCACGTCGCTACGTCTGGGCACCTGAATTCGTGCCCTCACCTACCAACCCGCGGCCCAAAGCCACGCTTCCATCCCAGCTCCCCATCCCTGAAGAGGAAGACCGCATACCTGCCGCGGACGTGCCAGAAACCTTTTATCTCAAAATCATAACCTCGCAGGGCTTCACAACGTACCAGCGCATGACTGCAGCCCTTGGCTACGCAGACTGGCTTTCTTTCAAGCAGCTCCCCGACTCGGCTGAAGAGATGTACAAGTGGGCCCTTGACATCGCCGTTTCCAGCCTCCCCACACCCGACCGCACTTCAGTCATCGACCCTAAAACTCACGTGCTCTCTTCCACAACTCCCAGAGAATCGATAACACCGAATCTCATCTATGCCGCCACAAACCTCGCCACCTTCCACGCTTCCCAAGGACACACTGCAACCGCTCTCCCCATCCTCGTCTCCCTCCTTCGCGCCCGCCTAGCCGCCGACCCCGCACCCCCGAAGCCAACCACCAAACCCTATGACTCCAGCTTCATCGGTACTATCTTGAGCCTGTTACACGAACCCGAGTATCCTGCTCTGCCACCAACCGGCGACGAAGTGCTTCTCCGCCGGCCCGAAGACCGCTGTGAAGAAGCCGCGTTAAAGTCGTACATAGGAGAAATCCTCTTCGCGCTCGCCACATCCTCTTCGGGCCGCACGCAAGGCCTCTCATGGGTTCGCGATGCCGTGTCGACTGCCAAAACCGCACAGTCTATCCCCACTGTCCAGGGTAACTCGACGCTGCGAAAAAAGTGCGAGACGTGCGAAGAAGTCGGACTCGAGGCGTGGGGAAAGATGATGACGTATCTCGCGGCTGAGGCGCGTGGGAAGCGCGACTCCGTGGAATCAAACGTGGTGAAAAAGTTATGGTGGAAACTGTGGCCGGGTGGCATGCAGAAGTTGCGTGAGGAAGTCGAGGATAAGGAGGGCGAGGAAGAGGGAGTAGTGATGCGGTTGAATAAGCTGCGGGCGAAGATATTGAAGGAAGAGTACGAGGAGATGGATAGGAAGTATGCGAGGACGTTTGTCTTCTAGTAGATATCGGGGCGTAAATGGATTGTAGGATGTAAATGTACTATAAGTCTCATGATACCTCTAGAGCAATTAAGACTTGGATCCACGGTTGGGATGTTCAAGCTTTGTCTATATGACGTACGAGTGTATGGTGTACGAAAGTCACCATAAATCGCAAATTCCAACACGGGAGACAGTTGCAGTTCTATAGCGATCGAGTTCTATCCTGAGTTAGACCACGACAATAGAACATGGACAAATTTAGCAGGGTTGTGCTCAATTCTGACGTTAACCTTCAAATCTCCCTCGACCTTTCCCAACTTAACTTAACATCCTGCAGAGAATTATCTGCAGCTCTTTCACCTCCTTATGAGATAAACAATCCAACTCGCAGAAGAAGGCATCAGGGAGGCATATACATGGTAAAGCACGGTAGCATTTCGAAATCCGTGGATCCGGGTATCTTTAGTAGAATTATCGGATTCTCTGCACACTAACAACTGCCTGTTCACAGCTAGCCTAAAGACACAGTTGGACAAATTACTCGCATTGATTTCTTCCACCCAATCCATTTTCGATTATATTCGCATAAAGTCCATGTCCTAATTAATTTCAGCCCCGGGAAGCTATCATAACAGCTATGACGATCGCATAGTTTTTGGCGAAGGTCATGTAAATCTGATCTTCAGGGCCGCTTTCATGGCGATCTAAAAGACAAAGTGTTGTGCATGATAGAACGTCTGCTGTCAAGCAAACACTTACCATGTGGCAGTTTGGCTGTCCGCACCGCCTGCCTTGAAGTCACCGCCACCGAAACCATCACCGTCACCACCAAAGCTGCCAGCATCACCGCCAGGGCCACCAGCATCGCCGCCAGGGCCGCCAGCATCACCACCAGAACCAGTATCACCACCGAAACCAGCATTGATGTCGAAAGCATCATCGACACCAGCACCGCCGAAACCGCCAAAATCACCAGCCTCAGACTCCTCGTCGGTGCCGTCGTGCCACTCGAGGTTATCAGGGTTTTCAGGCTTGAACATCTCAAGAAAATCAGGCACCTCCTGCTTGGATTCAAGCAACAACTTGACGAGCTTCGGTGCCAGGTCTTCATTGCGGCTGTTGAAGAAAGAAGTTGCCTTCCCTTCGTTGCCGATACGAGCCGTACGACCGATGCGGTGAACGTATTCAGTAATGCCTTCGTGCATCGTTGAAGGCAGGTCGTAGTTGATGACATGCTTCACCATGGCAACATCCAAGCCACGAGCGGTGACACCCGTAGCGACCATGATCGGGCACTTTCCCGTACGGAACGAGCGCCTAGTACATTGTCAGTAATAGTGAAAAGAAGAAGGCAAGCGGTTAACTCACAAGGCATCCTCTCGCTCACGCTGAGTGCGGTCGGAATGGATGGAAGTCGACGGCAGACCCTTGTTGTATAAGAAATCGTCGAGTATATCACACTTGGCCTTGGAGTTGACGAAGACCAGTGTGCGTTGAGGAGGGTATGAGAAGATGAGGTCGAACAAAGCTTGGTTCTTCTGGTTGTCGTCCACCTGCGTGATTTGTTAATGGACTTCGCATAGGCGGTGTTGATCAGTAGTATGCTTACGTAGACGATGGTCTGCTTGATGTTGCTGTGCGTGCTACCAATACGACCGACCTTGATGCGGACATAATCTTCCTCCATATGCTCGCGGACAAGCTTGCGAGCTTCCTTGGAAAAGGTAGCTGAGAACATGAGGTAAGTATGATCAGCATCGACATTGGTATCTATAACGTCAGCTAATGGTCTCTACGTGTAGGCTTGAACATACCAGAACCGGCTCCAAATAGACTATCGATGACCTCTTCCCAGCCAGAGGATAGCAACTCATCAGCTTCGTCAATGACGGTGAATCTAGCGTGATTAGCAAGGCGGCGACACATGCCATGATGCAATACTTACTTGAGACGAGCAAGGGATAGGAGATTCGGATTCCTCATAAAGTCCATGAGTCGACCAGGGGTGGCGACGAGAATGTCGCAGCCCTTCTCTAGCTGCTCACGCTGGTTCTTGCTCGGTGCTCCACCATAGGCAACACAAGGACGCAGCATGGTACGATAGCACAGACGGCGCGCCTCGTCGAAGATCTGACAGGCCAACTCGCGAGTAGGGCACACGACAAGAACAAGCGGCTCTGCACGAACGCGGGCTTGTCCGGCGGTTGGGCGCGGCGCTGCGAGGATGCGAGCCTTGCCCATCAACTTAGAGAGGATGGGCAGGAGGAAAGCCGCAGTCTTTCCGGAACCTATCCAAGTCAGTGTTTATCAGAGGTGTAGCAGGTTACAGGACTTACCAGTCTGAGCGATGCCGACGACATCATGGCCAGTCAAGACGGCCGGGATGCAGTAGGCCTGGATGGGAGTCGGGGCGATGTACTTGCAGCGTTGCACGTTCTCGAGGATGACAGGATGCAGGCCAGCGTCTTCGAACTGGAGTCAAGGTGAGCAAGAAGCGAAATGGCCATGGTAGATTTGTTCGACTTACATTGCGGAAAGGCTGGAGCGGCTCTTTTCCGTCAATATGGACCTCGAAGGACAAGTTCCTCATGCCGGCCTCCCCGCCCTGGCGCTGAATGTCGGGGTCCTCGTAGAGCTGCTCCTCGAGCTTCTCATCGCGAGGGCCCACTTCGCCGTAGTCGTCAATCCACTCGTAGACGACGGCATCTGACAGCCACTTGCCCTCATCGCGCGTCTCATCTGGTGCTTCGTCGCCGCCAGTAGCCTCATACTCGAAAGGGATTGGCTTCTGCCAGCCAGCCTCAGTCGCGCGCTGCAGGTCCTCGGCTTTTTGCTGGGCCTTAGCAACAGCACCGTCGTCGGCAACAGCGACACCGTTGGTCTACGGGTGGCGGTTAGTACTTCTCAAACAGGTCGCAGCGACTGGGCAACTTACACCGGCGTCAGACATGTTGGTGTCTTTGTTTGCGATGAAGGTAGGGACGACTCGGTCGCGTACAATTAAGCAGGAAGACGAGCTTAGGGAAGCAAGAAAGGTTGTATAAAGGAGAGAACCTGCAGTAGAGAAAGGTGCAGATGTTAATATGGAAGTTACGCAGTTCGCTTGGTGTCAAGGACGAAGAGGGCAGGAGCGAAGCGCTAGAAGTTTCCACGACCACGTGCGGCCGAGTGAGAGACAGGACGCAGGCTGGTGAAGGCGGAGTGTGTCGGCAGAACACACAGTGAAGCCGGAGAGAGGTCCCGGCAAAGGTGGACAGGAGGTGGTTAGCATGTTCGAATTTGAGAGCAAAGGGGTACCATAGACGTATCGCAAAAAGCTATACTTGACAGTTGTGGCAGTATGTCGCCAGCGAAGGGCTGTACGTATAGGTTTCTAGTGCAGGGTGATAATGCCAATGACCTGTCCCTCCCCCGTGGAAACCGCTCAGTAGCTCATGCTCAGTCCGTGGGGAGTAGTAGACCTACAGTTGCGATACAGTACCGAACCGAGAGCAGCAGTTCGAAGATTTGCCCTCCTTGTCCTTTATCAGAGCGCAATAGAAATGATCTCAAAGGATATGGGGAACACCCATCAGTAACAACAAATTCAGCGTATGACTCAGTTCTTGTCTTGCTGGTTCATATCCGCATTTAAATCTACACGGATATACGTTTACCAATCATCCCATCTCTTGATGCGCTTTAATTGTGCAGAATCGTTGCTACAGAGGGGCGTGGAGAGAAGAGATAATGATTATGCAAACCATAATAGACAAACAATCTTATGATCTTGGAGTTAGGGGGGAAACAGTGAATAGGAGTTCATACGGACGCAAGCTAAGCTGGCTTGACTGATACATCGAAGAGATTCTGAGAAACATGAAGCTACGTGAAAACAAAAAGACGAGACAAAAGATCCTTGAAATTATACAGTGACTCCTCCCATCGTGACCAGGGGGTGCGTTCGCAACGCATACTTTATCTGTCAGACGACGTCAAATGAGGCTGCGCGTCAACCAAGATCGACCCCGAGTAAAGCTGTGCTAGGATGGTCACCATGATGAGGGACTCGAGTGCAACTTCGATAGAGCGACATATTGTGTGCATAATCGACTAGACAGACAACGCTGCTTCCCTCGAGTAAAATACCAGCAAGACGCAGAGAGCTTACCTATCGTCCGCTTAAACACTCCTGAGAGAGAGGCATGCTTAACGGACTAAACCAGTCACAGCTGGTACCTCCGACATGGCAATCTTTATTTGCGGATTAAACGGATGTTCGTGCAAACCATGTGGGCCTTGGACTGAGCATACTACAGCATACAATGGCAAGCCGTGATCGTAAACTTTTCTGCAGGCAAGATTCAGAGCGGTGCTCAATGTTGGCAAGCTACAATCAAATGCCGTCGGAGCTTTCCATGTTGCCCCTCGCAGCGTCCAACCACATCACCAACTTCTACACCACAAAGAGCCCACCAACATGTCCATCGCTCTTTTATCAATGGGCATGCTTACCTATAGTGTCCGCTGGCTCCGAGGTACCCTTCTGGCACCTAACGACTGCCGCCCCGCCCGCTAGATGTTGTCGTCGTCTACGGTCTCCGACGTTTCGCTCAACCCACGATTCCGCAACACCAACGCCCTGCAGTGTAATAAGAAAGTCTGGAGGTTTATAAGAGAAGCATTGCCTTCTTCAAGTCTGGTTCTTCTCAGATTACTCGAAGAGGCGGACTCGAACTGACGTTGAAGGCGTCGCCGCGGGGTCGACTACGTGCTCTGGTCGCTCGATTCCAGAACACCACAACAGAGCGAAGAGCCAAATAGGTACGGCGGATTCTGTTACACTCAGTGGCGTCTTGCGTATATGCATTGCGTCACGGTATCGAAACCGCAAACAAAAGCTGCCAATGTGGGGTTAACCACGGTAGCACTAATGTAAACGACACCTTCTCGCGGCCTTGCTCACATGCATCATCATCCGCAAGATTTGCCAGATGCAGAATCATACACGAGCATTGAGTCTCACGCCCACAGGTACTTTTGTACTTGCGCTGCTTCTCATCGAGCTTCGGGCTTCTTCAGTGACCCGGCAATTCGACATATAGTGACCAGCGAAGAGCTCCACTTCCGAACCGCGTCCCCGCCGAATACACCCGCAAGACAGAGCTATGATCGCTTCATCTTTGAGACCTTGATGAACTCCGATCTGTCTCGTACCTCCACGCTGAACTAGTCCGGCGGATCCGCATTACTATAATGGCGGTTCACGCTCGAGCGAGTCTATCTGTACACACCCTGGCCCGCAAGGCTCTTGGGGACCATAGTAAGAGTATCGATGCAAAAGATCCCGGAGAGCATATTATGCAGAGGCTGGTTGGGCGCTACAGAATTCTTCCTATTCTTGCTTTGGCCAGGGGTAGAAAAGAGTACCGGGTGATTGACCATGAAGATGATCGTTAGGCCTTTCAGGACAGATGCAAGATCTTGAAGTAATAAATGGATCCTTGTTCGGTAACCCTACCTGTAAGATAGGGGAAGGAACAACGTCCCTCGCCAGCAGCAGGCCGTTTCTCGTTGAAAAGAAACCTTCTAGTGCGTTCGAAGCCAAGACACCTAGAACAAACACCGCTTCGGTTTGGCGTTCGATGTAGAAACCTAATGCTTCCCGCCAGTCGATAGGTGCAATGTCTCAAATGATTATCGGAATTGATCTAAGAAACGATTCACCCATCACCAGAGCGCCCAGGTTGGTCGAAGAATTTTGATACTGCATCGAGAGGAAGTCGACCTAAGCTTGACAAAAGGAAGCATTGAACCAGGCAGATTGCTGCAGACGATGTCCCCAGCGGCTTAAGCGGCCGAGATTGATTACGGAAGCAACTTTCAGGTTCAGATCATTTGGTGTTGCAAAAACTCGAGCGGAAGTTTGATATTTTCCGTAAAATCGCAAAGATGATCTAGAGCATCTTGCCATTCCAACGATGGCCTTGGTTAATGCTCATGCCTTGGCTGCCGCCACGATCATCAAGGGCGATGTTGTCGATGCCAACTCTTTGAAACGGGGAAGACAAAGAGAACGTAGCCTTGTCTGCTTGATATGCAACGCAGCTGATGAACTGTCGGCTACAAGATGTTCGCTGCGTTGACTGGGCCAATGAGATGGCAACTCCTGAACCCAGACGAGCTGCACTGTCATGCTATCCATCTTCTCCGAGTGTATTCCTGGAACGCTTTGTCCCAAGGTCGACAAGAGCGATTTGATCTTTATCATCGATCGTGGTTGAAGTTGGGTTGTTTCCCTAGCTCAAGCAATGAACGGACGTTCCTTCTCGACGGGAGTATGACACCACAAAGTCCTGAGTATTCTGTTCTGCTCGGCCGAGCGGTCGTATTGCTCGTTCATCTGCTCCATGACGGAGAGGCATATAGATGCATTTCGAGGTGCCAGAGTAGCGTGCGGTCGCGCACCAGCACATTTGTCCCAAGCACCTGCTATGCTCGACGCATTCGAGGCCGCCTAGGGCTTCCGCCCATATTTTCGAGGGCCTATATCTATAATCTCAGTCCGCATGCCATGTGGAAGTCTATCAGGTTGATGCCAAAACGAAGCCAAAAACTTTAAGATGCGGAGGTGCAGCGCGCGGCTACCCTTGTTCAGCTGTTGCAGGTCTTTATACCGCCTCTGTCCTGTACGAATTATTTTCGGGAGATCTATCAAGCGCAGCTGTTCGCGTCATACCAAACTCGTGGCCGTTGTCGTGAGCTTGGGGATTGGTGGTGAGCCTAGCGGAGCTGGAGGTTTGCAACCTAGTATCTTTCAACACGCCTATTCTGGTTACGACAAGCACACACGCTCATGGACGTGTGCCTCGGGACTTTCAACTTCTGTTATGGTCGATGTTCTAGCCGTACGGCGTCAATGTCGCTCGCGCTGTCTTGGTGGCTTGTCCGGAGTTGCGGCTCGGAGGCGCTGCGTTGACCTGGATAATACTATCCACAATATTAGCAGGCTCCTAGCATTCCTCAAATGAGAAGCTTTTCGAGCTAGGCTGTGAAATGTTGCGGGTGAGGTTGTGGGTGAGGTTGTGGGTTGGCGGCGAGGGGGTCGAAGCAGGCAAGCCAGCAAGCACCCAAAGGGTCATGAACGCATACCAGCTCCATGAAGATATTCTACGAACTTGCAAAAGCCCAACCACAACTGGAAGGCTTAAAGTCGACCGGAAAAGATGCTGAAAGCATATAGGAGCTTGCATCGGTCCAACGGCTCTGCCTCTCCTCCCAGGATAAAGTTGCCGCTCCTGCCATCACACATGGCTATCTGCCTAGCCTAAAACAACAAAAAAACAAAGCTCTTTCACTAAGTAGCCATAGCCATACTCGAACCCCCGCAAAAAGAAAACCCTCGGGCGGTAGGGAAAGGGAAAAGTCTTAACATTTTACCCTTTTGAAACACAAACTGGGTTTATCAACATACTTGATTACCGCTGCGCCACCTGCAGTGCCGAAGGCCCGTCCAACGACGAACAAGGCACTGATTTAGAAGTATATATACCGGACCCAAAAAGCTGTGTATTGCAATTGGTAAGTGAGGCGAGATGAAGCATTGGCAAACGCGTTTGCGACCGACGACCCCGCCAACCCCTCGAGCTGTAGGCCTGTTTGCGTATGAGGGGCTCGTTGGGGATTTGTTAGGCAGGTTATATGGTATGAACATGCATATATGGTCGCCAGTCGGGAACATTATTCGCCTTTGGGTCGATGCCTCGAAGATAAAGCGTGCGCGATCAGTGTCACTACTAAGATGTCAGCAATATTGTAGATGGGCTAATAGCTGCTGGAACATGCACAGCTTCTTAGGAATATACAACGATGCAATAACTGGGAATTGAAGCGCATGGGGCTGCCACTCCAGCGATTGTTCTGGTACAAGCTGCCTATTTGTTCAGCTCGCATCAAGTATAGCTGGAGAGTAGCGAACTCGCTGCATTTTCTTCTTTTCTGCCATGGAGAATTCTACAGCTTCTGTCACTGGGGTCAAAGTGATTTATCCAGCCTCCTCTTCTCCCAAAAACATTATGATTATCTTCAAAATCCACAACTACACCCTACCTCCAGGTCAATAAGCCCATGGAACATCGAAAACTTTCAAAGAGCTGATCTTTCTATGCGGTATGTGTGCAGCTTCTGCCCAACGAGGAGTGCCAGGGCTCCGCAACAATTCTGCTCAGTCTCATACGTAAAGATAGCTTATGAAAAGGCGCATGCTTGGTTTCAACTTGAGTCTAGAGCATCTCAATCCAATAGCTAATGCTAAACATTGAAGCTTTTGTTATCAGAGCGATGCACATAAGGTTATTACCAAGCCCTGCCAAGGCAATCCGTTGAATGACGGAAAGAGTCGATCCCAGCCTGCTAAGATGCGTGATCGGTCCGCTTGCTGCACCGAGCACCCATGCTTCGCTCATTCCACCAACCAAATGCACCCGGGCGCATGCCACTCAACGTCATTCCGCTCGCGTGTCTGCACCACGCGCCTCATCGCATCCAGGTCTGTGAATGCTTGATGGTCATTAGCCTGTGCGCACATCATCTCCCCGGAAATCTTGCTCTTCTCTCCTGCAACCTCAATGTCTGCTTCACCTCAATCACGGCCTATGCTCCAAAATCATGAACGATCCTGGTCTTGACGAACCGGCGCAGCAGGCGGCTGAAGACGTGGAGAAGAATGTTTACGAGGCTGACCAGGAGAAGGCTGAGGCCGAGGAGCAGGATTTCCTCGACCCAAGGTATGCAGATCCTGCATTAAATCATGGCGCTGGAGAGGCTAAGCAGACACAGTCGTTGGTGGTTCGCTTCAACCGCATGCCCTTTGATTGCAGGTACCTTTGGTCCTATCGCAAATGCCTTTTCCATATGCGCACTGGTCGAGAAATGGAGGGTTTATATTCCGCCAGGCGGTGATGAAGGTCATGGGTCGAAGGTCGAAGATCCCAAGTGGCTCGTAGCCGTCAACTCAGTATCCTTGATCTTCGCTCTAGTCGCAAATATGGCATTGTTGCTCAACATGACAAGAAGGCTGGCATTTGCAATCGCTCAGCCTATCACAATCATCGGATGGTTTCTGGCTTCCTTTATGCTAATCGTCCTCGTTGTTGTGGCCTCAACATCCGTCTTTCGAATACAACCCATGACAGAGCACGCTTTGAGCCAAGCATTCTACTATGGTATCATAGCCGCTGGTATCTACTTCATCATCGCATCGCTCATGTTACTCACCGTATATGGTGCATACCGAGGGCATTATCCGAAAGAATTTCGACTTACAGCCAGCCAGCGCACATTAATGCTGCAGACAATCAGCTTCATGTTCTACCTGCTCATGGGCGCACTCATATTTTCGAAGACTGAAGGATGGAATTTTCTCGATGCCGTGTATTGGGCCGATTTTACGCTATTGACTGTTGGTCTCGGTGGAGAATACGTACCAAAGACGCATGCGGGTCGATCGTTGCTTTTCTTCTACGCAATCGGAGGGGTGGTGTCACTTGGCCTGGTTGTTGGCTCTGTGCGGTCTTTGGTACTCGAAAGAGGGAAAGAGAAGATGTCAGCTCGATTCATGGAAATGAAAAGGCGTAGAGTACTTGCTTCAAAGGATGAGGAGAAGAGGACGATCAAACTAGGATTGTGGGAGAAGATCGAATTCTCTGAGAAAGGCTTGAGCGAAACCCAAAGAAGAGAACAGGAATTCAACGTCATGCGGCGCATACAGGAAAAGGCTGAGCGGAAGAGACGATACACCGCGCTGGCGATGTCGTCTACGGCCGCCTTCCTTCTTTGGTTTCTCGGGGCCGTCGTTTTCATGCATTCTGAGAAACCCCAGGGTTGGAGTTACTTTGTCTCGCTCTACTTTGCCTACACCTCCCTTCTGACCATCGGATACGGCGACTACTCTCTTACAAGCAATTCCGGAAAGGCATTTTTCGTGTTCTGGAGCTTACTCGCAGTACCAACTCTTACAATCCTGATCAGCAACATGGGTGACACTGTCATCAGAGCGTTTCGTGACTTAACCATTTGGATTGGATCGCTTACTGTCCTTCCTGGAGAACATGGCATTAGTGGTACACTCAAAACTGGCATTCAACAATTAAAGGTGGGGAAAATATACCGAAGAGACAAGGAAAAGGAGATGGGAATGACAGGGAAAGGTGCCGCAGAACAGGCAATCCAGGATCAGCTTGCCGTACACATCGAAGAAGACGAGCTTGCGGAGGCCGAGGAGGCTGGCGAACATGGGGACAATCTCGAACGCGACATCCACTTTTATCATTACGTTCTGGTCAAGGAGCTACGGAATATCATGCGCGATGCAGATGCCTCCCCACCAAAACAGTACACATATAAAGAGTGGAAGTACTACCTGAGATTGCTTGGACAGAACGAAGACGACGCTTCTGCACATCGCAAACCAAGGGTCCATCACGAGCGGAAACCACATAGCCATCCGGATCTCGGCACGGCAGACGAAGGCGAAGAAAAATGGAGCTGGCTTGGTGTAAAAAGCCCATTGATGGGTAACAAGACGGAGGCGCAGTGGCTTCTGCAAAGGTTGTCTGCGACGCTCGAGCGTGAGATGCATGAGATGAGAGATCCAAATGTGAAGCACGAGCCTCCTCCAATCTCGATGGCTGATTTGAGAAAAGGTGAGAGTCAGACTAGTTCTGACCCTGAGCAGAATTTGAAGAAAGATGTAGGCACGGCTGAGATTAGGAGGAGGGCGAAGCATGATACGTGAAGATAGAAGCAAACGCCGATTGTTGAATGCGGCGTTCACAGCTACAAACCAATCTCTAACCAATCATTCGAACTCCAAACGATGTCGCTCAATGCATAAGTAAAGCGCTATGCCCGAGTATCGAGTAGCTCATGGTGTACTAGAATAGGTAACACGAAGACAGAAAACGCTCGATACGTTGTCACTCTACGACATGGCCTTTTCGACCCCTTCATCTCAGATGCCCATTGCAGATCCCAGTGCCTTACCGACAGTCAGTCTTTCACCGCCACCCGGACTGGTACCTTCCCGGTCCATTCACGTGCCACACTTTGCGATCATTCCATTGCTCATCAGTTGCCTCATCATGGGTGTGACCATGACCTACGTCTGGAAATTGTGGCAGCGAGAGGACAAATTCTACGTTGAAGAGGATTACTCCGAGGACGAGTATAAGGGTCAAGAAGTGAGGGCGCTCGAGCCTAGGGTTGTGCCTGAGAATGCTCCTAGTGCCATAGTCCACGAAAGAAAACCAGACACTCCAGGGAGTTTGGCAGCAACACGCAAAGAAACGCAAGCCCCCGTGTTGAGGCCTAGTATTTCACCCTCGTTCGCTACAAGAACAAACTTGCCCTTGAACATAAGGGGTCCGGCATGGACTAATGCTGGGACTCGGGAGCACAAGGCTTCCCATGACAAGGTACCCATTCTGGTGCCGGGGCCAGTCGTTTCTACACCTGCCGTTGGGACCACAATCTTTGCGACTGACGATGCTATTGGACACGACTCAATCGAGACTTGCAATCATGACAGTAGCCGGTCTTTAAGTTCTAGAGTACACCCTAACGATACTAGCGCACATTTATCTGGCCGATCTCCCATTCAGAAGGACCAACCTTCTGGTGCCGAGGACAACAACAACAATAACTTGCTCTGGGAATCTACCCCAAGTAGCAATCTAAAGGCTGGACCGGAGCCTATAGAAACCGTCGCTGCGGTATACGGAGTGTATCGCGAGAGCGGGATTGACTGGAATGAGGACAGGAGTAGTATCCAGAGCACCGACTTCACCAAGTATGGTGATAGTGAGCTCGACCGTAGTAGCTATACAAAACGCTATGAGGATTACTAGGTGCATGAGGTTGACTAATATGAAACTATGGCTTTCGAGCGGGGCACTGTATAATATGGTCTGAGCTCTGAAAAAAAAAGGTGGAAGCAGGCGACGTAACGGGGAGGGGTATCGATAGGTATGGCGCTTGGTGTTGGCTAACAGTTCCAATACTCAAGCAAACCAATTGCCGTAAAATATCCTCCAAGTCAACCGGTACTTGAACTGCCTTGCTGCCTGGTGCCGTTTCCGAGTGGTTTACTTACAGTCGATCTACATGCCCTCACGATACATGCGCTCTGTGGATGAAAGAAGTAAGCTTCCCACACTTGAAGAAACTTCACGCATGCAGATATCATATTCAAAATGATGCAACATAGGAAGTATCCAGAGCTTTTGTACCAACATTCATTAGGGAGATGAATAAAAAGATCGACTTCAGAGCCAGACATGACCACTGCCATTCCCATTCATCTCGTACCACGATTGAGCAGTAGCAGCGAAGAGTGCTGAACGCTGATGAATCCTTCGCCCAAACGAGATAGCCGTCGGCTTAATGGCTTTTCGAAGGCCCGTGCGCAAAATGTGGAGCAGGGGGAGGTTTGGGGCATTTTATCAACCACACGACGCGCCTTCTGGGACCTCGCACCTGCAACCCCTTCGCCTTTCAATTGATACCCCGCCCTGACCCGGCACCTTTCACGACCTCTGTTTATAGCGCCTCTTCTGGTATCCTTTTAGTTAAGCGATACCCTGCTCTACTTGCAGCGTCACCCCCTCTTCCCTCGCTAAGCTCGTCGGCTCGCTCTCCACAACCATGCCGGGCGTAAAGGATCTGGCCTACTTCGCCGTCCACCCCAAGGAATTGCGCTCAATCATCCAGTGGTAAGCTGTCCACGCCGCAGCCCAAATTCATGTCGCGATACTTACCTGGTGCAGGAAGGTGTGGCACAACCCCGTCCACGAGCGCGATGAGTCCAAAGAAAGCGAGTCGCTGAAGCGATGCTTCCACTTCCTTGCCCAGACGAGCCGCAGCTTCGTCGCCGTCATTCTCGAGTTGCACCCTGACATTCTCGTTTCCGTTGCCTTATTTTATTTGGTCCTGCGTGGCTTGGACACCATCGAGGACGACATGACGATACCGCTGGCGAAGAAGGAACCCATCTTGCGCGATTTTCACAACATTATCGAGCAAGACGGTTGGACATTCACCGAGAATGGACCCAACGAGAAGGATAGACAATTGTGTGTCGAGTTCAATGTTGTGATCGAGGAATTCAAGAAGCTCAAGCCCGCGCACCAGGCCATCATCAAGGATATCACCAAGCGGATGGGTAACGGCATGGCAGACTATGTGAAGAGCGCCGAGCTTGGCATTGAAAACAACGGTGTCAACACGGTCAAGGACTACGAGCGCTACTGCCATTATGTCGCGGGTCTAGTCGGTGAAGGTTGCACGCGCTTGTTCGTCGAAGAGGGTAAGGCGAACCCCGCTCTCCTGAAGCGGACAGACCTTCATGAGTCGATGGGTCAATTCTTGCAGCAGGTCAATATCATCCGTGACATCAAGGAGGACTTTGACGACAAGCGACGCTTCTGGCCCAAGGAAATCTGGTCGAAGCATGTCGATAGCTTCGAGGACCTCTTCAAACCGGAGAACAAGGACAAGGCCCTTGCTGCCAGCTCGGAAATGATCCTGACGGCTTTGAGGCGCGCCGATGACTGCCTTTACTACCTTGCGGGTCTCAGGGAGCAGAGCGTGTTCAACTTTTGTGCTATTCCTCAGTCCATGGCCATAGCCACTCTCGATGTCTGTTTCCAGAACCATGACATCTTCAAGCGGAATGTCAAGATCACAAAGGGCGACGCATGTCAGCTGATGCTCGAATCAACACAAAATCTTCAGTTGGTGTGCGATGTGTTCAAGCGCTACACACGCAAGATCCACAAAAAGAACAATCCGCATGACCCTAACTTCCTTCAGATCAGCATTGCATGCGGAAAGGTAAGCAATTCCACAAGCGAGAGATAGGCAAAGCTAACCACTGGTGTAGATCGAGCAATTCATCGAGAGCATCTTCCCTTCGCAGAAGCCGCCAATCAACGAGAAGAAGAATCCAGCCAGTGCCGAGGAAGCCGCAAGGTTGAAGAAGGAGGCGGAAGAGTCGAAGTGGGAGACCATTTACATGATATCGGCAGTTTTAGGCACCGTGTTCTTCATTTCTGTGCTAATGGTGAGTTGCCTTGTGACGGCTGCTTGCGTACCTGCTGACACCAAGACCAGTTGGGCATTGCCTGGTTGGCGGGCGCGCGGTTCGACATTGCCCTAGGCCAAGCCAAGGAGCAATTAGGACAACTCTTTGGCACGAGCGACCCAAGCAACGCCAGCGTGCCATTACCGGATCATGGCGAGCTATAGTCGCGTGCGGTGTCGATCTCAACGTTTATCATGTGTATATGTACTTATAATACTCGGCGGATCCTTTCTTCCATACAGGTATGGTTCCTATTAGCGAATACTAATATGTAGCTTCCTGGTGCCTTCGCACCCCTGGTCTGCTTTGTCCCTCGTGATGCCATAGCACGGATGTCAAATTGCAATTCTGCCACTCAATGGCTGTAGTTGTGCCGCTTTAGAAGTGCTTATATCAAAACACACCTTGCTCGGCGACGAGACTGCTCCCAGCCCGACTCTCTTGGTGGGTCGGGTGCGGGGTGGCGGTGTGGACATATCTTTCTGCTTGGATAGACGAATCGAAACATTTGATCCTCTCCTACATGCACTGCCGTTGATGTGAGCGATCAAGTTCCTGGTATCATGCGCACCGCGCCTGGGGTTTCACCACGGTTTGGCTCGTGGCTCGCTAGCGCGGTGCCAAGACTGGTGGTTGCCGCTGCGGCTGCATTTTCTTCGTGAGCGCGCAGGAAGCACGCAGGCAGACAGACAAACCGCGCCCGCGCCCGCCTCCAACACAACTCTTCGCTGCCCCTTTCCGGGACCCCCCAAACAAGCAAACAAACAAACAAACAAACAGTGCGCTGTCCGCCGCTGCTTCCTCTTACTTCTTCGCCCGGCGCGACCCAGAAGCCCCTCCTTCGCCTCTCCACCCACCTCCCGCGCTCCACTCCACCCTCAACCTCGACCTCTCCTATCCGCCGCCGCCAGCTGTCAGCACACACACCCCTCGACCCTGCTCCATATCTCCATCCGACACAATGGCCGACGTTGCGACAGCGCCCAACCCGAACCAGCAGGTTCCGCTCGACACCATCCCCATCTCTCCGTCCGACGACGTTTCTGGCGAGTCCAAGGACCATGGCTCGGCCACGGCCGCCTCCGACGGTGAAATCCGGACCGTCTTCCACGACCCCGAGAACTTCAACGTCAAGCATCCGCTTATGAACACATGGACTCTGTGGTTCACCAAGCCCCCGAGCGGCAAGGTACGCTTCTGCGGCCATGGTTATGACGCCCTCGCTAACATGGACAGGGTGACAACTGGAACGAGCTGCTGAAGGAGGTCATCTCTTTCGATTCGGTCGAGGAGTTCTGGGGCATCTATGTAAGAGCACTTTCGCCATTGACCCAACGCAACGCTAACGAGCCGGCAGAACAACATCACGCCCACCTCGGATCTCGCATTGAAGTCAGACTACCACCTCTTCAAGCAGGGCGTGCGCCCCGAGTGGGAAGACGCCCAGAACAAGCACGGTGGCAAGTGGGCCTTCCAGTTCAAGGACAAGAAGGCCGTCAACATCGATGCGCTGTGGTTACACGTGATGCTTGCTGCAATTGGCGAGAATCTCGAGGACGAAGACGACAACGAGGTGATGGGTGTCGTGGTCAATGTTCGCCGCGGCTTCTACCGTATCGGCCTGTGGACGAGGACGGTGGGTAAGGCCCTTCCTGGCGACCAGAACAAGGGCCGCACGTTCGAGCAAGGCAAGGAGACGCTCAGCAAGATCGGCAAGCGCTTCAAGCAGGCTCTGCAGCTCAAGGAGAACGACCCGGTCGAGTTCTCGGGCCACACGGACGCCGCTCACGCTGGTAGCACTCGTGCGAAGGCCAAGTTCGTGGTCTGAAAGGCCTCGCTTTTGGTGCGGAAGCTACTGGATGTTATGGCCGAGCGTGGTGCTTGGTTTCCCGCGGCGGCCTGGCCTAGGCTGTATTTCTTTGGTTATACCGTCTCATGATTTCCTTTGGACGGGGTTCAGACAAAAGTCCGTACCAGCACATGCTGGCTGGTTTGGTTCTAGCATGGCGTCTACGTAGCATGGGCGGCGATGGGTGTGACATTGGGTTTTTGGCATGATTTACGGGCACCACGAGTATACCCTAAGATCAAGGGGGCGGGTCGTGCTTGATAGACGATAGTGCTTATGCATATCTACGACAAGAGGACTCTTGTGGCATGCGTGCAAGTGCAGGCTCTGTTTGCCGTGCGAGGGCTTGGCGAGGCGCGTGGGCGGTGACGTCTGTGAGGTGGCAGTGGCTTGAGGCGGTGCAAAAATAATACAGGTGCTGCCTCGCGTCCAGGACAACACCCCCCACCTCGCTCCTACAACCCCCTTCACCCTCATTTGCTTTTTCCCTGAACACCGCTGCAATGGTCAAAGAAACGGCCTACTACGACGCGCTCCAGGTGCCGCCGACGGCGACGGAACTCGAGATCAAGAAGGCGTACCGCAAGCTGGCCATCAAGCTGCACCCCGACAAGAACCCCGGCGACGAGACAGCGCACGAGAAGTTCCAGGCTATCGGCGAGGCCTACCAGGTCCTCAGCGACGAGACGCTGCGCAAGAACTACGACCAGTATGGCAAGGAGGGCGCGATACCGAGCAGCGGGTTCGAGGACCCCGCCGAGTTCTTCACCATGATCTTTGGCGGCGAGGCCTTCATGGACTGGATCGGCGAGATCTCGCTCATGAAGGATCTGACCAAGACAATGGAGATCTCCATGCGCGAAATGGAAGAACAGGAGGCCGCCCAGGCCGAGGCTGCTGGCGGCTCGACGGCTGAAGAGACGGCTGCCGGCTCCTCAGCAGCTGCTGCATCATCGGCCTCTGACAAGACGCCCGAGCCCTCGAGCGCGGCGCAGGCCAAGGCGGCTGAGGCTGCCGCTGAGGCCGCGAAGGCTCCCGGAGAAGGCGCTGCCCCTCCGTCGTATGATGCTCCTCCGCCCGCCTACGTGGAGACGCCCGCCGAGCCCGCGACGGCCCAGAGCACCGCTTCCGGCTCCGGTACCAGCACGCCACGGCCCGGCCGGGGCATACCGATTCGGGCCGCCATAATGGACAAGTCGGAAGAGGACGCACGGCTGGAGGCGGCGGGCGTGACGGATGCCGAGAAAGAACTGAGAGAGAAGCAGAAGAAGAAGGGCGGCCTGACCAAAGAACAGCGCGAAGAATTGGCGGCATACGAGCTTGAACGGAAGCGCATCCGCGACGAGCGTGTCCAGACCCTTGCTAAGAAGCTGATCGATCGCATCTCCATATGGACGGAGACAGACAAAGGCGCCGACGTCACCGCCGCCTTCAAGGGGAAGACACAGCTCGAGATCGAGAACCTCAAGATGGAGTCCTTTGGTCTGGAGATCCTCCACGCCATCGGTGCTACCTATCTATCCAAAGCCACATCCTTCATCAAGTCACAGAAATTCCTTGGCATATCGGGCTTTTTCTCCCGTGTTAAAGATAAGGGCACGCTTGTCAAAGAGACATGGAATACTATGTCTGCCGCCATTGACGCCCAGCTTACCATGGAGGAAATGGCCAAGCTGGAAGAAAAGGGTGGCGAAGACTGGACGGACGAGAAGAAGGCCGAATACGAGAAGAAAGTCACAGGCAAGATTCTCGCAGCTGCTTGGCGAGGGAGCAAATTCGAAATTCAGAGCGTGCTTCGTGATGTGTGCGATCAGGTGCTCAACGACAAGAAAGTGAAGTTAGAGAAGCGCGTCGAGCGAGCGCATGCCCTCGTCATCATTGGCGAGATGTTTTCCAAGGTAAACCGACACTCCGACTCTCCAAGTGCAGCGACTAGAGGCTAACTGTTGCTAGGCTGAACGTGATCCTGAGGAAGAAGGCGATTTCATGGCCTTTGAGCAGCTCATGGCCGAAGCCGCGGCCAAGAAGGAAACCAAGGCAGACAAGGACAAGAAGAAGCACAAGCATCACTCGTCTCATCAGCATGAAAAGGAGAAGGCATGAGTTGACCCTCATCCCACACCTCACTCCCTTTTTTATGACAGCTTATGGAGCATTGCACCTTTTATGACCTTGTACTGTTTTCCCCTACGATATCCATAGATTCACTTTATGATCAAGAGCGCGGGTCGAGCGGAGATTGGCGGCATTTGCTAACGGTGGCTGTGTAGATGGAGTCGCATTCTAGATCGCATTCAACGTCCATGTCGCAGACACAGGGAGAGGAGCTGGAGCAGCAGATGCGGTGAGCAGAAGGGGTGGCAGGTGGAGCTGAAGACCCGGATGATTGCATCGTGAAAGGATTTCACGCTGCTTGGATTGTAAACATTGACAGTCAGCGTGATAAGGACATGGGCGGTCTGGTTATCTTCGACGCGGTGCTATGAGATTGCATAGAGCTTCACAGCATAGGCGAAGGCCAACTGCGTAGTCAAAGGGTTTTGGAAGGATGCCTCAAGCGGACGGACGTTATTACATTCGATTCATTTGCAACCTCGTCGTTTCCGCTCCTGCTAAGTGCTTTGATGCAACGTTACAACTGGTACAAGTTCCCTAACACCTGAAACGATATGTAAAGAGTTATCGATTATTGACTAATATTACTCGGTGATGTCCGTTGGTGGTCTGGTACATGCTAGCAAGTAGTCAGACGCGACGTTGACTGGGCTGAACTAGGTGCCGTGTGCGGAGTTAACGCCCAACAGAAGCACGAGACCGAATACGCGCTTTTGGTAAGAGGGGCAGAACATATGAACTAAGGATACAAAAGGATTTGGAAACCCCGTACGAGATGCAAGGTCCTACTTCTCAGTCTGAGATAAGCACTCTCCGTCATCGAGCATATCTGGATCACAACAACACGACCTACACACTATAAGTGCAATATACGTGCGATTGACAATGCCCTCTCCCACACCAATAATCAAGAAATTCCTCGATCAAAACAAAGACAACGCCACTCCAGATCTCCTCGTCAGGTTTCCCTCAGGTACTCAGATCCAAGTTCCTGCCACAAAAGCAGACAAGGCCAGCACGGCGCAACAACCTACGTTCTCCCTTGCGCATTCCTGTCTCCGCACCCATGTCCCGGGCGCAAAGTACATAGCCGTGTCCTTCGATCTCGACGCGCCATCCCCTTCACTCCAACTCGCTTCACCAATCCTGCACTACCTACACACCGACCTGACGGCAGTCACCTCTCCCTTTGCGGCCCCACCTCCCTCCTCGCCCATATACAAGACAGATACGGCGACGGATACTTGGGTCGAGCTGAAGCCTTCCAGCATCGCGAGCGGGGGTAAGGGCACGTTGGAGAAGCCACTTGCGTCATGGCTCGCACCCGCGCCGCCAGGATTTAGCGCACCGCATCGGTATGTGTTTCTGGTGTGGGAGCAGCCCGAGAAGATGAGCGGGGAACAGGTGAGGGAGAAGCTAGGCATGGGGAAGGGAGAGGCGGGGCTGTTGAGTAAAACGAGGTGGGATGTGGAGGGGTTTGTGAGGAAGGTGAAGCTTGGGGAGATTGTTGCGGGCACGTGGATGTGTGTTGGGAGTTGAGCAGTGTATCGCAATCAGCGAAGAGATGATGGAGTACGGAAGTAGACAGTATCCCGCTGGGCAATGAGCATGGTGGTAGGGTGCTTGGAGTAGGCAGCGTTATCGGGTATGTTAGAGTCATTTACGACTGCAAGATGACAGGCAAATCAATGTGGAAGTGCATATCCGTTTTCGTTGGCGCACACGGAATGAAGTATGCCACGGGAGAATGTAGTCATCCATGTTGAATGCTATTCTCGATCTCATCTGTCATCATTCATATCTACGTACGTTCATCGAGGGTATTTTCCAAGCAAATTATGCGCACTTCGTTGACCATTGCCAGCATGTTCCAACTCTGTCTCCACCAAAAGAGAGCAAAAAAAATCGCAGCATCGTTCCCCTACTGGCAGATGGCTCGCGCCAACCTGTATGATACAGTATAGTGTAGTGCCTGTGTGCAAACCACCTCCATCGCTATGCAGTGAGCGAGAAATCAAAAGAGGGTATAGGAACCGCTTGAACGCTGCAAAGACTCCAGAACGCCGCGAAAGAAAACAACCCATTAGTAAATCAACGTATGTTAAGAAAACTGGCCTCCTGGACCAACAGGAGCACAGCTCGGAAGAAAAGAATATCTTAGACGCTCACGGTGCGGCGGACACCGACCTCGGGTTTCTGCGCATACCCTATCAGCAACCTAAAGCTCGTACCGCGCTTCTCGCACTCGCGGATGAGGCTCTCGTCACGCCAGATGCTGCTTTGGAGAAGGTTTCCTGAGTTCGCGGCGTCTGGCTCGCCAGCTTCGGGCAGTACGAGGGATTCATAGCAGCGGGAGTACCACCAGCGACCTACGCGCGCCACCATGTCGGTTATGGTGTTGTCTGTGGATTGGGAAGAATTGCGCGTGTTCAAAAGATCAGAGAAAGACATCTCGGATTTTGGTTTCACAGTGGCTTTGGGAGCGGCTCCAGTTGGTTTGTTGATGGAGCTAGCAGTGCTTCCTTTCCTCTTCCTGAATGCTGCAGCCTCAGCATCATCTGGGTCGGGAAGAGAACCTGCGACAGGAACGCCTACGAAGCACCTGTTACATTCAGTGAAGCCTTTCTTTCCAATAAGACCCATAATCTCATCGCTAATGTTCCGAAGGGATACGTCCTCATCTGCGACCTGCATTTTGACTTTGAGACCGCGAACGGCACGTCGAGCGCGATTGCCCATATTAACAAGATCCAAATCGAGGACACTGAGCTCAAGAAAGCCTCCAGGCCTTAATACCCGCTTGCACTCTGATATCACAGAACGGTGGACGAACGTAGGTAGAGCTGATGGGAATCGAAGAACAACGCAGGCGAAAAAGCCTTTCGGAAAAGGGAACGGGTCGCTGAGAGAATTATGGTTGAAGTGACGATGGTTGTTGAGGGTCGACCACGGTTCGGGCGCGGTGCCGGTAGTCGTTGTAGGAGGTTGACCGGGACCAAGGTTGTAAATAGTCGCTTCAGGATATGTGAGAGCACAATAGTATGACCAGTCTTTACCAAGACCATCAATGACGAGGACGCGATCGTGCTCCGGATTGTTCAGCTCGAAATGCGCAGGACTAAAGATGACACGGCCGAAGGAAAGCCACTTGCTGGTCATTAGAGCGCCAAAACGAAGGTTAGCCATCGATGACAACCCATCAGCCTGTGTTTCCGCCATCTCCATGAGTCGAGTGTCTCTGTACCTGTTGGCACTTGTGCTATTGCGGTCCCTGTCGGAAGTAGACACTATAGTAGCCTTTGATTGACGCGAACTTAGATTCAGAGACGCTGGGAGACTGGAACGGTTTGAGCTCGCTCGATTTCGTGGTCCTGAGCCAATAGACATGTGCGCAGTGGATGGAAAACTAAGACGTCCACTTATCGGATCGACCACGCTGAGGTTCCTATCACCGTACTCCTGAAGGAATTCGGATAGAGAAATGGAAGATGTAGGAGACTGAGAGTGCAAGACAGCAAGTAGCCGGGATCGACGGAGATGCAAAGAGGGATTTGAAACACCTGTAGCTGCCGAATGTGAAGATGCTCTAGAGTGCTTGGGTTTAAGTGGAAGTGGCTCCAGAGAGGACCGTTTCTGTGCAGTTTCGACACCAAAAGGAAGTTGTGAGTCGACGGGCGAAAGAACCTCATCAATCAAGTCATCGTACTCGTTCCAGACCTCGTCTTCAGACTGCGGTGCCCCACGAATGGGAACAACGGCAGTCCCAGCGGTGGCAGGAAAACTCCATGTTCCCGAACTGCTGGAGTATGACACCTCAGAACCTTTCCTGGACGGGAAGATGAAAAATTCTCCTTGGCGGACAGTTTCTTCAGCACTTGGACTCACGGTAGCAATAGCCGTGCCGTGAGTAAGCGCATTGAGTCCATGAAGAATCGGATACGGCTCAGCTGGACCAGCGGTGGCGGTCGTATAACCAATGGAGTCGAATGAAGTGCGTGGAGGCACGGTCGGACCGGGTTGGTTTGAGGCAAAGGGACGAGAAAAAGACCGAGAAGCAGGACGATGCACCTTGCTATGAGTGGACACTACCTGAGGTATGCGGCCTACTTGAGCCAGGCGGCTAGGCCTTGGTGGAGGAGTTGAAGGAGGTGGCCCTGAAGAGGATAGTGTTGCGGGTGGTGACGGTAGAACGGCAGGCGTAGGTAGGGCCTTAGGCGATACGGCAGCCTCGGGCAATCCTACAGGTGAAACCGGACTCACTGGAGAGGAGGTGGGAGAAAGATCCGTGACCGGAGTCAGATCAGCCATCGCAGGTGGCACACGATGAGCTTGTTCGGTAACACTTGTATCCAGCGTAAGCTTCGGTTGAAAATCAGGTAGAGGTCGTAGGAAGACTTTCGGTGAAGCCGGACGACCAGGTGGCGTGAAATCATCTGGTAGTACTGGCTTCGGTGGTAGCAGCATAGAGGGCAGACGCTCCTTTTCGGTAGACTCAAGGTCAGATTCTGCAGTCTCAACGCGCTGCTCCCGTTGAGATGCTTCCTCGGGTGCGCTATCCGCCTCTTGCATGATCATTTTGATATCATCGTCGTCGAGGCCAGATTGAGTATCGCCTATTGCATAATGGGCCACGGAGCGCGAAGCCAGTACGCGAGCGGGAGAAGGATTCGATGACTCTAAAGCTGGGGTAGGCACACGATGGGCACCGTGGGCACGTTGGAAAAAATTCCATTTCCTTGAAGGCTTTGCTGGTTCCTGCTCGATTTTTTCCTTCTTCGATGATTTGAGCCACTTGCTTTCTTTTGTTTCTGAGATAGCACCGCCGGTCGAGCTCTTTCTTGTTTTGCTCGAATCGTTCTTCAGGGAGGGTGTCGCATCGACTGGTTTCGAAGTTCGTGATGAACGCTTGGTAGTGAGGGACGGAATGAATGACTTCTTTGTTTCGTCTTCGCTCTCAGATGGACGTCGTAAGCCGAGGGGCATCCTCTTTACCGGAGACATACCGTGAACGGAATTGGACATTGCTGATGGTAACAGTGAGGGACGTGTTCTTTCCAAATCGCTTCTCGAAGAGTTATTAGTAGTCATCTCGAGCTGTGACAGTTGAGGGCTCGAAATATCGAGGCTGCTCGTGCTCTGCAGCGGATCCGGACTCCTCGTTAGCTCTGTGCTACTTCCAGTCCCACGAATGACAACTGGATTAAGCCGCTCAAGAAGGAAATCATCCATCTCCGTACTTGTTGTGCTTGTAATGCTGCTCTTGCGAGTTGAAGGAGTCCTGTCCAAACTTTCGGTGGTTGTCGCAGCGCTAGGCGATTTCCCGATACTTGACCCGCTAGCGGCACTGCTATTTCGCCCTCTGACAGCGTATCGACCATAGCCTTCGTGGCCCGTACCAGCAGCAGGTCCTCTTCGATGAAGCTTCTTTTCTGGTTTGATGGCCGGAGCGGCTGGTTCCGTTTTCGCACGTCTAGAGAAAAAACCAAATCGTGATGCTTTACTCGGACTAGGAGCAGGAGCGGGTGTAGGCAGCGTCTGAGACCGCTCCTTCTCCAACTGTAGATCCGGGGTAGGACCTCGGATAGGAACGCGTGAAGGTGGGGCAAAACCTGAAGTCAGGCTTGGGTTAGGAGATGGGTTCCGAGAGGATTGCTTGGACGGTATGATACCAAACCTGGTTTTGCTGTTCACCGCTACGTTTGTGGTCGAGCTCGTGGACGATGTTCGTTGATGTGAAGACGGAAAACTGATCATGTTGCTCTGTATAACGGGAGAAGGCCCACGGAACCCGGTTATCTCAGGGGTATCGTCCCTGCTTGGCCGTGTGGGTCTTCGTGGAGCTACCGTGGACGAGGGTTGATCTGCTAAGTGGGCTAGTTCAGGAGGTGCCTGTATTTGGGGGGTTTCCTGTGTAATTTGTGACGGACGTTGAACTTCTCTTGTTATCCCACCCTTCGCTACATCTGTTTGTCGGTGCAATGTTGCAAGACGTGTCTGTGCCGTTTTCGGTGGCGGGCTAGGAGGTGGACCATGTAGTCGTCCAGTATGTGGTTGTGGTTTTGCCTTTTCAACATCTCCATGCAATGTAGAAGCGGGGGATGAAGTTGTTGACTCTCGAACTGACGGAAGTGTACGCTCTTCTGGGGTCTTGTATCTGACGACAGGAGGTCGACCCTGTAACGGGCTTACTTGCCGCGTACGCGCGGTCATCTTTGTGGAAATCGCGACTCCTGGAGAATAGGAAGACATAGAGGTCGGTGTCGACGAGACACTAAACGGACCTGGGGATTCCGAATAGCGCGTGGAAGGAGTGGCAGATAGAGCATATTGAGGAGCTGGTGGTGATAATACTTCTGTAGGACCCAGTTCGAAATCATATTGAGGGTACTCAGACAATCCCAACTCTGTCTCGGACTGAGTAGGAATTGTGGATGTCAACGGTATTGATATGCCGAGCACCGTCTCCGAGAAAGGATCTTGGTAGCCTCTAGGGATACCTACGGCCAGATATGTCTTCTCTTGAGCAGACATTGAGCCTTCTTGTGTGTACAGGTCTTCTCTCCCACTTCCAGTTCCGATGCTTATTTGTTTGCGCCTCAGAAGATTTGATCGTGGGCTATCGACGGTAGAGGCAGAGGACCCTGATACGAGGGACGGTGTGCGCGTGTATACAGGTATCTCAGGTTTCGGCAAACGAGAATGTGAGCTCTGTGAAGTAGATTTAGAACCCGTTTGATGTGGGATATGGTGGACACTAGATACAGTTGAAGTAGCGCCACCTTGGCGTAATCCGAGGGTTACCGGCTCCTTTGGCGCTGGTGCTCTTTGGCCAGCAACCCCTCTGGCAGGATGTATCTCATCTCTCGAAGGTCTTGTCTTCTGCAGTTTCGACGGACCCGGCGCAGGTATCTGAGAGTTGGTCGTGATTGGCGTGACGGAGCGTTGTGGCAGTCGGGTAGTAGGTGTGCGATGGGAGTACGGCGGTTGTTCATCCGTCCTCCTTGAAGGGTTGTAATGTGATTTATAGGAAGCCATGTTGGGCAACTCGGTGCGACCCGGCTAGAAACTCCGCGCAACGATGGACCGGGCCCTTTGTGACAGTAGCTTGCATGTGCTGAGCAACTCATGAAGACATGGGTATGCTCAACGGTAAAGGGAGCTCAGGAGCCACGAAGTTAGATGTTGGGGTATGCTGGTCGAAGTTGCTCTTGGTGCCGTCAGCAGCATTCAGCTCGGCGTCCTTCCGGAAGATTATTTGGTGTGAGGTATGTGTAGCTTTCGGGCTGTCCAAAGTACTGGAAGCCTGGGCGTGGCGAATCTGACTAGAGTTCAGGTACATCGGACGGAAGTCGTGCCATTTAAGATGGCTAACAATTTGCTACGCAATTCCCAAGTGTCTAGTAGAAACTCGGTGAGGACTGACTGCTCTTGCTCATGTACTACGCCACCCTACGGGGGTTCCGGGTGATTCGTGGCGTTCGGTTAGTCCGAGACTGGGTATGGTCTGTGGCGGTGCCTGCATCCAAGCGACAAGGGTAGCGGTCAACGAGGCGAGCAGACGTTGGAAATTGGGCCAGCGATAGAGAATATAACCTTCAAAGGCGGAGCTCACGCGTCCGTATTGCTCTCACGGGCCTTCGTCGGCCGTGGTGAGTCGCCGCTGTGGGTATTGTCCGAATGATTCCGTTTTAAGCGAAAGGCAAACCTGGAGGCCCAAGGGACTCCTGGTCGACAGGCCAAAGGACGCCAGGGGGACAATTCAGGTCGTTGGATGAGCGCGTCGGGACTTGCTGACTCTACTGTGTGACAAGTTCAAGCGGGTCTAGGTCTGATATATGGTGTGCGGCCCAATACGACCCCAAAGAACGAAGCGCGCCGCTCCCCTTGCCAGGGAGAAGGGCCAACGGACCCGCAGCATTGCCGTCTAGCAGCAGCGCTTGCGCTTAGAAGGCGGGTAGAGAGGTCTGAGGAAGAGAGGGCATCCACCAGTGAGGCGACGGGTGTGTAGTGGAGGGCGACGATTCGTAACTGATCCCTGTAGGCCAGGCGCACAGGCGGGATGCTGGAGGCGTGACTAGACGAGAGACGGGAGCCAGCGATTGGGTGTCAGCATTTTCGCTAACTGGCGTTCTTCCCACACTATTATGCGGCTGCCGACGATCAGAGAGCCATGGCCATCTCAGAAACCCGCTTTTCCCTCGTTGGGGTCGAGACAAGACGACTCGATTGCAGCTGAGGTATGAGGTTTGGCGAGTCGCAGACGCATGAGAGGCGTGCTGAATACGTCCGAGGGCTACTTAGCAAAGCCGCTGTGCCAGAACGAGCCCTCTGACGGACGTTTCTCAGGAGACACACAAAACAGGTCTTGGATCTGGACGGTGCCAGGGATGTGTGAAGAAAGCGTCGAGAGGGATCCATACGGCCCATCGAGCATCGTCTGCAGCTCTCCAAAAACGGCCACCAGAGGCTTGCACCGGAATCCATGCGGTTGAATCAAGAACGAATGATGAGCAAGCTTGATGCGCGTTTCCCGCCCAACGCTGGTTTCGCCATTCTCGTGACCGGCGAGCCTGGAAGATCCTTTGGCAGTTCGGAGACGGAGAGACCGCGCAAGCTGAAGCGTGGCTAGGTGCATGCGCTTGGCACCTAGCTGCACCAAGTGAGGCTGGTGTCTCGCCACCTTCAGCACCGCCACCTGCCAGCACATCAAAGGCGATCGAGGTCCTCTCTGTTCTGTCTGCGAGACTTGACGCGACGTTCCATCTCAGCGCCATGGGCGTGCGTGAAGTTGCTTGGTGTCGTTTGCCAAACAAGTCTCGCCCCAACAAGTCCGATCCGGCATCCAGGTTGCTCACAAGCCACCGTGTCGTCTGATGCCTCTTCTGCATCCCCATTCGTGCATCGCAAGTGTGATTCATGTAAACCCTGCCACAGGAGTTTTCGGTCATGTGATGAGGTTATACCATAATTAGTAGTAAGCATCTACCAATGATGGAGCGCGAGAGCTCTACGAGGTCATCACCATGCAGGGGAAGCGCCGCCGTGTCTTGCTCCCACCATCGCCAACAAGCGTCGTCGTTCATGTGAGACATTTGTGCGTTGCGACATGGGCAAACGGCGACCATCTGAGCTCACCATCGCGGCGTAAATAGTATAGTTGGATGCGCCTTGCATGATGCAACAGTGATCAGCCATGGCACCTTGAAATACTCTGACCATTCCATATCCCCGCAGATCTTAGTTCCGCTGACAGGCAATCCAAACGTCCAACTCATGGTCTCTTATCGTGTGATGCGCCCCGATGGTGTCTCGTTGCCCTGGTGTTGAACGCCATGTCGACACGGGAAATAGAACCTTCGTCTTAATCCCAGGACGTATCCATCATCTGTTGTATGGTGCAACTGGTAAGCATCCTTTTGGTTAGCAAAAGTAGTGTCTTCGGTTTTTCGTTGAGTGGCTTCAACACAAACTGTCGCATATTGGTACCCGTCCATGATCTAAAGCATTGACAAGCATGCCTTACCTTCACAATCGCATTAGTTACGGGTGGGACGGGGACGGCAGACGGGGCGTTCCCCAGCGTACCACTGCCCATCACTGCGAATCATATTGGCGAAGGCAGTCAGAGTGCAGGTGCCACTGTGGAGACCAACCTAGATCATATCAGGAGCCTTCCGCGGAGACTAAACGATGCAATATGTGAACGTATACTCGAGTATTACCCTTGTTGATGGTGTATTGGAAACTCTCCCTGCTTCCCAGACAGATCTCAAGCTTTTCATCTTCCCTCGGGGTACGGCACGGTATATCCGAGAAGATCACGACAATTAGGTCAGCCGCTATGGGTCTGTCGTGCAGAGACCGATCACGACAGAACCGGCGCTTAATGTGACTCTAGCATGTGTGCCGTCACGGCCAACATGCTGACAATCAACGGTGTCTGTTGGTCATGTTGAACGTAGCGAAGGGACACTAGAGGTAAATTGTGCTCCCGATTGGAATTGTCGCTTGGAAGTGTCGCTCCAAATGAAGCAGTAGTAGATGGTGTAGTATGTCCTGTCAGAGCTTGCTCTCAAGTTTTGATTGATGTGTCTACAATATTCGGTGATATTCTCCGGATCATCGCGGAGATATCACAGTTTATTGCCCGTCTGGAAATTAGAGAATGTTGTATCTTTAAGCAACCGTGGAAAACATAGGTTCTCTTGGTATACACTGAAAAGAATCGCAAAGAGAAGCTACTATCATCCACAACAAACTCGTCTTGGTGGATCTGCTCAAAGGCAGATAACATGCGAATGACAAAAGTGAGGCGGTGCAATGCTTACAGATTGGGGACTGTGGCTAGTGGCTTGGCATTATCTGCGTTTCCATCTTTTACCTTTGTCTACGTGTTGCTCTTTAACCACCAACGCTCTCTGGACTTAAACCCCGTCGCTAACCTTATCTTGCAGACCAGAGTGCCCATAAACACGGTTCTATCTGCTCCGCAAGACTCTCATCGGGCTCACCTTGCGCCGCCCGCTCTTCGCAACAGGTACCCCTTTCGCGACGCGTCTCACCTGCAGTCGCGCCTCTACCACAAACACTATACCGCAAGACGTTAAACCGGGCCTGAGATGTCTCAATACGCGAAATTGAAGAACGACGAGCTTCAGGCGATGCTCAGAGAGCGCGGTTTACCGACCACAGGCAAGAAGGCAGATATGGTGGACCGTCTTAGCAAGGATGACGAGAAGAATACCGCTGCGCCTGCGCCATCGAACGCGCATCCCGAGGACGAGATTGATTGGGATGATGGAGATGCTGCCGCAGATGCCAGCAAGGGTGCAGCGCCTGCGAAGCAAGAAGAGCAGGCAGCAAAGAAAGAACCCGCTGTTGTTGCCCAGTCAGAGACCGTCGCCAAGGCAGGTGGTACTGGGCAGCCGCCGAACCCGCAAGCTGTGCCCAACCAAAAAGTGGATATTGACCCTTCGAAGACCGCCGATCTTTCAGTGAAGCCTCCTGGCGAAGAAACTGAGGGCAGTGCCGAAGCAAAGGCGGACGAGCCGAAGGAACCAGCCCCGAGCTATGCAGCAGGCATCGCAGCTACCGACCTTGATACCGAGATTGAGAAACGCAAGAAGCGCGCTGAAAAGTTTGGCTTGAAGATTGAGGACGATGAGACTCTGAAGAAACTGGAGCGCGCAAAGAAGTTTGGTGAGTCGGGCGCGCTGAAAGGCCTCGATGAAGCCCTTCCTGAGCGCAAAGAGCGAAAGCGAGGACGCGAAGACAATGATGATGGTGGCAGGAACAAGCGCCGTGGAGGGGAACGCGCTGGCGGGAACCGGGCTCCGCGCGAGAATCGTGGAGGCAATCGCGATGGAGACAGGAGGCAGGACAATCGAGACAACAGGAGGGAGGATAGGCGCAATGATAAAGGGTCTAGCTGGATGAGCGCTGCTGACCGAGAGCGAGCTGATGCAAGAAAGGCTAAGTGGTCAGCGAAGCCGGCAGCTACTTCTTGAAGGCCATACAGAAGTACTGTTCGGTACGCCTAAGAGAAATCAGGTTTGAAGAGGTTTGAACCAGGAGAATCGCTTCCTTTAGCGATATAGCGCCAGCGCACGCGGAAGAGCACGAACACAGCAGTGCTTGTATAACACGTCTCTCACGATCGTCATCGGGCCAGATTGCCAGAACAGCTTGGGCCTTCATTTCATTCAAGTTTCCAGGATAATTACATTAAATCATTGGACATCGTCGCCGGTTATTCTTCTGATCTCGTTGCTGGTTTCCTGCTGTATGCATATTCACGATTCGGCGCTTGGGGGAACGCAAACGTGTCTTTGGTGAAACGAAGCGCACGTGTGCCCTTGACTACTTTGACCCGAAACATCTTCCAGATGTACCCCTACCTATGCCGTTTCGTCGTGTTCTAGGGCTTCCAACTACATCTCGCATCGTCTTGTTTTCGTGACACCCTCGGCGTTTTTCCAGGATATCGTCTCGATGGTCGGTTACTTGGAATAAATGGCAGTTTGAGACTCCTCGACGGATTAGCATTTGATACCTGTCTGACGGGTGTACAAGGCCAATCGTTCTGTGATCACGATGTTGTCCGGCCATTGGAAGTTCTAAACCGTACGACTTGTGCGAGGTTGCCAGGTCGAGTATAGCCATTTACTCCAAGACGGAGAGTTGTGGAGCTGCCATGACCTAAATTGAGGTTAAGAGTGGAGAATGTATTTTCGAGCGGAATATCGAGTGAAAGAGCAGTTGGTTGCCTGTGACTCCGTGACGAGTATCCAAAGTTTCTCCGTATCTACTCAAATGCACAAGACCAAAGCAAAGAGGCGTTTCCTGCGTAGCGGATAAACTTGAATTGCAATGCATCGTCAAAGTTTTGTCTCGAATATCGAGACGGTCGAAGTTTATGCGTGTACAGCCCATTCGTCATTTCGAATTGCTTGAAGCGAGTCCTGGTAGTTCTTCCGCTTCCACATGGCCATTGCGAGATGATGTTTCTTCGCGGTTCATGCGCATCTGGACCCTGTAGAAGACACGAAGAACGCCAAAGCCCCTTGGTAGTGGGCCCTGACGCGTCTCGGTCTGGGGGATAGTGGGGGATGCGAGGCTCCGCGTGTTTGAGCGCAGCTGATTGTCAGCTTCGCGGCTTGTGAAAGCGTACGGCACGTGCGCCAGCCCGAATCAGCACTGCCTCGGCACGTTTGGACATGACGTCGGCATCTTTCACAGAAGCAAGTGAACCGGCCGCCAATCACGCATCGTCCAAAGCGCTCACGGGACCAGTGAATCATGGGCGCATCACCGACGCCATCCCCACACGCTTGCTGCGGCTCCAGGCCGTCAGATGTTCCGTGGGTTAGCGTGTCCCGATGGCATGTGAAAGCCCTTGACTTCCGATACAAGCTGTTATAACCCTCGGCAGCCGCCATTATATTCTCTGTAACACCATTCGACAGCAGCGTTTGCTCTCTTTCTTTCCTTCTCTCTCTCCTTTATCCCCTGCGCCGCAACAGTCATGTCGCAGCGATTTTCTACCGCCGATGTTGCGTCGCACAACAAGGCCGACAACCTCTGGATCGTTGTCGATGAGGATGTGTACGATTTGACAAAGTTTCAGGATGACCATCCCGGCGGGAAGAAGAGTATGCATCATACGCAAAACGCTGATCATGTCAATGGCTGACAAAACCAAGTCCTGCAACGTGTCGCAGGCAAGGATGCCTCGAAGCAATTCTGGAAGTACCACAACGAGAGCATCCTCAAGAAGTATCAGAAACAACTCCAGGTCGGCTCGTTAGACTCCAAAGCCGCACCTCCGACACCGCCAGCTACCCCTCCCCAGCAAGAAAAGGAGGTGGTCAAGCCGGAGGCCAACTCTGGAGTGGTTGCTCCTCAGCCAACTGCTGAGGCTGAGGAAGCCGAGGCATTGGACCCATATGGCGACTTGATTCCATACGCTGATCCCTCATGGTACCAGTCGGTATGACACGCGATTCCAAACCTACAAGAGCGCTGCTAACAACGCGCAGTATCACTCGCCCTACTTTAACGAGTCCCACGCAGCGCTTCGCGACGAGGTCCGACAGTGGGTGGATGTAAGCAACGACAGGGAGAGCATCGTAACCACAATCGCTAATCGTTCCGTCGCAGGAGGAGATACAACCCAACGTGACTGAATGGGATGAGGCGAAGAAGGTGCCAGACGAAATATTCAAGCAGATGGGCGACCGCGGTTATCTCGCTGGTTTGCTCGGCATGCATTTCCCTACACATTTGACGGACAAGCGTGTAAAGAGTGTGGCTCCGGAAAGGTGGGATTTGTTCCACGAGATGCTCCTCACCGACGAGCTGTCACGCAGCGGTAGTGGTGGTCTCGTCTGGAACCTCATCGGCGGATACGGTATCGGTGCTCCGCCGCTGTTCAAATTTGGCAAGAAGGAACTTGTGCAGCGTATCGGCCCCAAGATCCTCAGTGGCGAAAAACGCATATGCCTTGCCATTACTGAGCCAGGTATGTTTACGTTGACCAGTTCCAAGAAGCCTAATTCTAATGTCGACCAGATGCTGGTAGCGACGTTGCAAATCTCACCTGTGAAGCCAAGCTATCCGAAGACGGCAAACACTACATTGTCAATGGCGAGAAGAAATGGATCACGAACGGTATCTGGTGCGATTACTTCACGACTGCGGTGCGCACAAGTGATAAGGGCATGAACGGAGTCTCTGTGCTTCTTATTGAGCGCGAGGCTGGCGGTGTTTCGACGCGCAGAATGGACTGCCAGGGTGTATGGTCAAGTGGTACCACCTACATCACCTTCGAAGACGTCAAGGTGCCGGTCGAGAACTTGATCGGCAAAGAAAACCAGGGTTTCAAGGTCGTTATGGTGCGTTCTACCGCTTTTTACTAAACATGGAAACTAATCAACTCTTACAGACAAATTTTAACCATGAACGTATCGGCATCATTATCCAGTGTCTCCGCTTCTCGCGCGTCTGCTACGAAGAATCGATGAAGTACGCACACAAGCGAAAGACGTTTGGTAAGCGCCTTGTCGACCACCCGGTTATCCGCCTCAAGCTTGCACACATGGCGCGCCAGATCGAGGCCTCATACAATTGGTTAGAGAACCTGATCTTCCAATGCCAAAAAATGGGTGAGATGGAGGCCATGTTGAAGCTTGGTGGTGCCATTGCCAGTCTGAAGGCCCAGAGCACTACGACATTTGAATTTTGCGCCAGAGAAGCAAGTCAGATCTTCGGTGGGTTAAGCTACAGCCGAGGTGGACAAGGTGCAAAGGTTGAGAGGCTGTATAGAGATGTTAGGGCGTACGCTATTCCTGGCGGTAGCGAGGAAATTATGCTGGATTTGAGCATCAGGCAAGCATTGAGGGTACACAAGGCCCTTGGTATGAAGCTATAAAATGTATTATACATCTGTATCATGTAAATAGCCGAGCACAGGACAAGGATTGATCTTGAAAGCCGTGTTAAGATTGGAACGTCTTCATAACGTAAAGAGTCTACTATAATCCAGAAGATGCTAGCTATATTGAAAGACGAAGTCTCGACAGTACTTTATAATGTCAATCGTCGGACAGACAAGTCTGGGCTGTGCAAGCACAGCAAGAATCAGTAAAGACAAGATCGTCACCTATACAAGATAGGGAGTCGAACTGTGCGCTGTCTACGACCCTTGCTCACATACTCAGTACCCTTTCTTGAAACGAAGCCAACCTAGTGTAAAGGTAGTTGAGAGAGCGACGACCAACAAAAGCATAAATGCAGCGTCCACCTCATTCTGCCTGCAGCGTGCAGGGAACGAGTCCATTGTATAAAAACGGCAACGATAATCCAATTCACACCCGAAGTTAGTTAGATGATTGCTTATCAGTTTTTCTCGGCCTTCGCGAAATCTCGTACCGCAACTCACACCCCCGAGTGTGGTTACAATAAGTTGTCCATAGGGGTCAGCACTAATCTTCATTTACGTATTATTGCTCTAGCAGCTGACTTACAATCCCACTGGCGAGATTGACCACGAGCATGATCCCATCCCAGACTAGTATGACTTTGCTCTCGATGGAGTCTATCCAATTTGATGCCATACCGGCAATGCCGCTAGCAACTGAGACAGCACCGACGAAGTTCGCCCAGCCCAAGACAAACGGAGTACGGCCCATTCGTTGAGTAGCAACAAGATCAGCGGAAAGGGCGAGGACGACGATGGCAAAGATAATATGAGTAACGCGTAGCGCGATATCGAGAGCGGTACCCATGATATACTTGGGTTGTAGCGTAGAAGGAAGATGTTGGACACGAAGTTCGGCGCAGGATGGGACTGCGCTGGAAGCAACGGGACAATCTTTTGCAGAGCGAGGAATTGATCGAAGATCAACGAGCTTGTGATCGGAGAACGGATGTCTTTACTTTGCTATGCTCTTTTGGTTATCAACTGGTGCAAAACTGGGGAAAGGAGCTGAACATAAAGATTAAACGTATGCTGTGGGTATCTAATAAATGACGGAATGCAATTGTGGAAGAGACGCGACGCAACGCCAGGGGCGACCGCTCCGATTTAATCCTCCTTTGCGCTCATAACAGAACGATTACACGATGGCGGTACCTTCATGTCCCGGTTACCCATCGCACATGCCCCCTGCGACTATCTGTCCACCGATCGCCCCGTTGCTCCCTCCATCTTTTCCAATTCCCGCTCAGTAGCCTCTTTTCGTCCTCAAGAACGTCATTGTCGACGCTACGAGCAGAATCGCAACTATGAAAAACATAAAGACGGTATCAGCCTGGCATTCCTTGCACCTGGCATTCAACTGGTCCACCGAATAGGCCCCGCAGAAAGTTCGACCGTCATCCGTCTT
Source organism: Paracamarosporium sp. OC-R06-R3 (assembly GCA_019828545.1). Classification (NCBI taxonomy): domain Eukaryota; kingdom Fungi; phylum Ascomycota; class Dothideomycetes; order Pleosporales; family Didymosphaeriaceae; genus Paracamarosporium; species Paracamarosporium sp. OC-R06-R3. The sequence continues at coordinate 17,570 of JACVRA010000490.1, read as the reverse complement.
AAACTTCGCTCCGCAGCCGCCGAGGAAAAGATCGTTCTTCGCCAATTCAATCCTGTTCCTGTCACTCGTGTCACCGCAATTTGGAACGCCGATTAGGATAGCTAACAGCTGTAGCGATGACACACGTTAGCAATGCTCACAGCAATGGCCCAAAACAAAAATAAGAGTCGTTGAAGAGTAACGTACCACACCCCCGGCAATATTGAGAAGTGTCACCAGGCCGTCAATGAGCAGCCCAATCTTGCCTTGCAACACAGAGATCCACTCAGCAGCGACACCGACAAAGCCTGCTACAAAGGAAACACCACCCACGAATGCGCAGTAGCGAAGAGAGATAGGAGAATTGTGATCCTGCCCTCGGCCTCTGATCAGGCCGACAGACAGCCCGAGAACGACGGCCGCAAACACGATTTGAAACCCGCGAATGGCGAAATTGACGACTGGCGATGGAGAGGACATTGTTTGATGTGATTGTGTACGGGACAGAGTGCTGGCAGAATATGGAACGGTGTGACACGTGTACCGTGATTATGAGTCTCTGTTCGTATACGCGACCGGAATGGTGGTGATAGTCGAGATGAAGTAACGTATTCTCAAATTACTCCTTGCAAGCACAAACAACGTGGCTGTTCTAGATGCGAAGGCAAATCGTAGGAAAGACCTGTGAAGAGGAACTAAGTTCAAAAGCGACGGGTGACAGAAGGCCACTATATGTCTCCAAAAGCAAACCTTGGATACCGCACAAGCCCCGCGCTGCGACCTGTGCCCACTTCAAATCAAACCACCAGATGCACTCGGTCGCACATCAGATGCAGCAACACAGCCTTGTACGTCCCATTCAGGACTGTTTAACTCCGATTAGGCACCCAGATCTCAAAACCGTAGTCGTTGCCTTGGGATCCATGCGGCCCCCAATGGTGCCTGGCCAACCATGATCCGGCGGTTATATCGGTAGACGAAGCACCTGCAGAGATCCGCAAGGCTGTGAGGTACACAACAGTCAGAGCATATGGCACGCCTTGAAACTGTCGCGGAAATGCAACGGCGCAGCAGGGCGGCGCCCCATTGCCCGTTCGTTTAAGCACAATACTAGAATAGCAATAAGAGGGCTGGCGGTGCCGTGCGGGCCTTTTAGAAGATATAGTGGAGACAGTGGTTAGAGAACTCGTGGGTAACATTCTAAATTGGTCGGTGGTGGGGGTCGAATCAACTGAGCAGTTCGCAAGTGCTGCAAAACTAGGCGAAGCACGGCTAGCCTCTTAGATGGCCTGGTGAGGCTGTGCTACGACACTCGGGTCCCGGCAGCTTGCATTCATTCACCGGTCCTCAGTTGCAGACATGTACACAGTACGCGGGAGCGAGCAGGTACACGCGTTTCTGCAATACCGCCGTCGGTACGAGGCTCCTTTTTCGTTATAGAACCCGCAAATGTAGACCAAAAATTATTGCGCAAAACGTCGCCTCTCTTGAGCCCTTCTACAAAACACCAGAACGCACCCTAATCTGGGCACAAAGCCTTTTCCAACGCACACTTACTCCAGATACACCGGTATTCCGTACACAACAGCCGCAGCGCCGTTCAAGTATCTCAGCACACATGTCTTCCTTGCATCCCTGACAGCCTCGTCCAACGCCGTGCCCCTCCGCCTCCCTGTCGCCGTCCTGTCACTTGCAACCTCATCAGCGCCAACGTCTCTTCCCTTGCGCGATTTGCTTGGTGCTTTCGGCGTCTCTACCTCCTCCATCAACTGCGCCACCCTTCCCTTCCCTTTCCTTTTCCTGATAGTAGGTGGCGGTTCAACGCTGGCTTCGATCTCAGATTCGTGTTCCGGCCAAAGACCCCACAGCTCTCCAGCTCTCACAGCAAGCCGATCACAATCCTTGTCCGTGACATCCCATAGCATGCCCAGCACGGCCGGTGCCCCCGCAGTAAGATAGCTTGACAGCATGCCGGAGGGTTCGTAGATTCCATTTTCGGAGAGATGCACGCTTGAGCAGCCGAACAGGAACGTTGTTGCACATCCGGGCTTCTTTTTCTCTGTTTCTGATTGCGTTTTGGTATTTAGGAACAGCCGCCGCACATCCTTCGAGCGAATATACTGTGCTCCACTGCCGTGACCGAAGAACAGCACGAGCTGGTCGTTTTTCAGGCAGTCTTCGAATTCCTCTTCCGATGGCGGATGGTTGGCGATGTGCGTCCAGGTACCTTGCATGCCGTCCAGATGAGGCTTAATCGTCTTAGAAGTGTGATTCAAGTCTCCCGAAGGGTTCAGTATGCTTGTACCTCCCGCCTCGGCCGAGATGTAGTGGCCGGCAGGGGCGTTCTGGCACGTAGTCGGCGACCTGGCTGCAAGGAGGCGTTCTCGCAGAGCAGCCAGGGAAGGAAGTCGAGATATGGAGAGTTTTTCGAGACATGGGAGAGACTCCCACGGAAGCATGTGCAGATTCTTGTCCAGAATGAGGATGGTATGGGCGGGTACTGAAGAGCTTCTTTGTGCGCTCTCATGATAAGCCCGCAATGCTTCGTGCGTCTCGATGACCATTGCGTCGAAATCTATTTCATCGTAGGCGTTTGGTTCTCCGTTGAACTGGAGAATGTCGACAACAAAGTAGATGAGATCTGTGAGAGCCTCATCCAGGTCGAGCTCCGCGTTTGAGGCATCGCCAAGGCCAATGAACAACTCTAACACTCTTGGGTCAAGATTTGATATCTTTTGCTGCCCCCTTTTTTGTCGCGAAGGTAGGTGACGAGTCAAGATACTGTCAAACGTTTTGCGGAAGCGTGTCAGAAGAGCTGGTTGGTGAACGTGATCTGAGAAGATACCCTTGAAGCCGCCGAGCCAAATGTTCTCAATGTTGAGCAGCAGCTCGCGGAGTTTAGTATCAAGAGCTTTGCGGTCCTCCCACCACTGCTTCTTACCCTCTCTTGAAGTATCCTTGGCATTCCGCGTAGTGAAATCGCTGAGCTCAATGATTTCTTCAAACTCTCGTTTGCCGTCTGCGAACGTAAATTCTTCCTCGTCCAAATCACGGGAAGAGTGGCGAGCTAGTGGTAATCTCAGGACAAAGGGCGATATACCTCTTTGGTAACGGGTTATGTATATCTCGTCTTGCTCGTCGCTCAGTGCCAAAGACACAGCAGTCCATGTTTCGGGTATAATGTCAATGTAATCATGTTGGAAGGCAGCCGGTGATGCTATAGATTGTCGATTCAAAGTTGGTTTCGGCCACTGTGAGTACACTTCTCGTGACATGGCCTCTTGCTCAACCTCAACCGAGTCCTGAGCAAGTGCCAACGCGTGATGTTTAGGAACTTCTGTGTTCTATTAGCGGTTTTCATTCGAATGGCAGAATACTACATACCGCTCATGTATGCAGAATACAGTGGGTGAATAGACCCGCGTATGCGACCTTGAGAGACGGCAGAGAGAAGAACCGTGGCATGGCTCAAAGCTGCTGAAAGCTGCCGAAAGACATGATTGCTGGCAGCGGTCGCATGTCGAGCATGCGCCTCTACCAAGTTTTCCCGAGCACTCTGTATCAATTTGATAAAGTCGTCTCCAGCTTGCTTCTTATCACGCGCTAAACTGACGACAGGCTTGACAGTTGGACGCTTAGCCGCCATTCCTTCAGAAGATTGGCAGTCTTTGGGCGGGATAGAGGGAAATGCAATTGTAGACTCAGGTAAGGTGTTGAAAGTAAAATCATCAGATATACTTCTGATAGCTTGTGCCAGCATTGCTTTGAAGTGTATCAAAGCGTGAGAGCCATCTCGGTCTTGTGACAATTCAATTTTGCTTAGAACATCCGTAGCTTTCGCAACGTCGCCTTTCAGAAGATGCGTAACAGCTCTTCTGTAGGCCACGTCGACTTCAAATGCAATTAGTGATGTGAAATGCTCACTTGCGCTGAGTTTTTCAATAGCTAGCGCTACAGTGGCTTTCTTTTGAACCTTCGGAACTGCTTTCGGTTCATTTCTAAGAGGCGCCTTGCGAGTCTTTCCGGTTCCTGTCCTTGCAACAACTTTAGGAGCGGTCCTGCTAGCTGCAGCTCGGGTTCTCACACTCCTTGTCTGGATAACCTCCACTGGCTCTGGTTCCCCAAGAGTAAGCGTAGACACTTTGTCGGCCAGAGCATCCTGATTGGACGTAAAGCTTGCCGTCGCGGTCACAAACGAAGGTGAGGATAAATGATGTAACAACTTATCCGCCGCATCATATTCAGCGATCTCGTCTTCGAACCTGCGGCTCACGTGATGCATCCTCGCAAGGGATAGATGATATGAAACAGTGCTCAAGTGTTCTGACGACCGAGACACATCTATGCCTTCGAACAGAGATTGTGCCTTGTCAGATCTGCCACTTTGTATCCAGAGATCGGCAAGACGACTGGTATAATCTACTAGCAATGTGCGGGACCTAATGGCAGAAGCGACCTTTTCTGCCTGCTGAAGTACATAGACAGCCTCTTCAAACATCCCTTGGCTTGCTATGACCATTGATTGTTGTGTCAAAGCTCTGTACAGTCCCGGAATCAGTGACCAGAAGTCCGGTCCTTTCAACGCGTCGTGGGTGATGGAGCTGGTAAGGAGTGTACCTTTCTCGTTGCGAATGGAGCTCAATGGGTCAAAAGACGCATTGGAAGATCCTTCCGTCGATTTGGAGTAATTTGTTAGACAAAACTTGCGAGCATTGATGTTGGCTTCTCGTGCGGCCCAGATTCGTCGATTTAACAAGACAGACTGTCGTGCATATCTTGCTGCATTTTTGTAGTCCCCTTTGCTTGAACAAAGAAGAGATGAAACATAACAGGCTTCTGCTACAACTCTATTAAAAGTCGTTCGTCCCGAAAGAGTCGTGGATGTCTTCGATAGATCGATAAAGTCGGTATCGTTCCGAGCAAGTGTCTCCGCGGTCGAAAGCGTACTTTCACTAGGATGCATGAGTTGAAGTAGTACATGACGAATAAACGATCATACCATTTGACCACGTTCCCGATATCTAAGAGATACTCAGCATAACCTAGGTGCCATCGTAGCTTTGCCTCGATTGAGGTGGTCTTGTCGGACAACAATAGTTCAGCCTTCGCGAAGGCCAGCCCCGCTTTGCCGGAATAACCCAGTCGCAGATATTGCAAACCTAATGTGCTAATGGCTAAAATCAATTGTGATGGGTCTGAGCTTTTTCGTAGCTCCATGATTCGAATAAGCAGATGAAGGACTGGAAGTGCTTCGTATTCTTCGCCCTTAGCGCAGAGTAAGTCGACACTCGCTTGTATCGTTTCTAGCCAGCGGTTGGCATCGTCGATTCGGTCGGCCACTTCATCCCAAGACTTCGCGTAATCGAGCATAGACTGCCAGGTGCTGAAACAGCCACGAAGCTCCTGAACATGTAGTTCACTCTGCTGCAATAAGGTTTTGAGGGTGATCAAGGCTTCTAGATGATCTCCGAACCGTGTCAGGTTCCGATCCTTGGATTTGGTAATGTTAACGTTGTTTTTGTGTTGAAAATTGTCTAAAATGTAGGTGTTTGATATGATGTCCGGATACATGTGTGATAGCTGGAGAAGAAGGAGGTGCAGCCTTTTACGCCTCACGGGAAAATGAGTAGCTGTATATATGCTTAGAAGACGATCCACAATGGCGTGTATGGACGAGTTGAGAGCAGCATCCCAAGCACGATTTTTGGCCAGGGTTTGTTGGTATACTTCCAGTTGCCATTCGAGAAGTGCACCACGCGCAGCAGCAGTGCATTTGCTGTCGTCGAAGAAAGCAAGCTCCCCAGGCCTACTCAGGCCATTTCTCATGAACGAGCGATGGTACAGTTTGAGGACTCTCCCCAAACCACACAGAACATGACTATTTTCAAAAGCATGTACAACGTGGTCGTTCGACACCGCTTCGACAACGGTTGAACACAAGCCGCCATCTAGCGAGACTTGGATGCATTGTGCATACGCCTCACGAGACTCTTCGATACGGTCTAGCTTCTCCAGCTCTTCACCGAATCGTTCTAGTTTCAAGCCGAGCTGTCCAGCTTCTCTTTCTTCCTGAGATCTTGAATGGAGAAGCGCAATAGACCGTTGCATGGCCGTTAGAGCAGGTACAGAGCCGGATTCCATGCTTAGCAACTGTCGGCGAAAGGTCCAATATAAATTGGAAAAGATAACAAAGTGAGACTTGGCAGCTCCCTGAGGTTCGAAATTGGCGAGCTCATTTCCTACCAACTCTTCTTCAAGCTGGGATGCGAATCGTGCGCAATCCTGAATCAATACATCAAGCTCTTCCCAAGTGGCTTTCGATGTTAAGGGCAGCTTGCAGCAGACTGTCACAGAATCGATAGTACTCCTTCCAAGCTTAGCAGCCATCGCGAAACGTGCTTGGTATGATCCTAGCTTCTTCGGTGAGGCGTCGTTCGGAGGCCGGCTTCCAACGAACCTTCTTTGAAAACGTACGCTTGCCGCAACGATGCGTATGCATTGCTGATAAAGCGGCGCTGACCACGACTTATTTTCTGCTGAAGGGCCCAATGATAGAGTACGACTTGCCACACGTCGCAACGAATGCACCTCTATAAAGAGCGTCTCCAGATCCTTTGCTGTTCCATCCAAGCTACCTGAAAGTCCTTCGAGAGCAACGTCGACCGAATTATCTTGAGTCGATTTTGATGGGTGCTTTAGATAAGCTTCGAGCGAAATGGCAGCGATACGGACTAATCGAACCGTGACTGCTACTGAAGACTCTTTAGCGGTAGAGGAAGAAGTTCCTAGCCAACGAAATGCTTCTTCAGAAAGATCAGCAGCTCGTGCCAATGAGGCTAGCGTCGAGTTCTTTGGCCCAGACAAGCTCCGTCCATCTCTTTGGGAGGAACCGGTATTGTTTCCCGCACCCAGCAGATTCGAATACAAGGATTCTGCTATCTTATATTTTTTCACAGCAGGTAAGGTTGATCGTCTTGCAAAGGCCACAAGACATTTTTCAAAAGGCTCGATTAGCTCTTTGTCTTTGTCCCCTCGATGTTGAGCCAATTCCCACCATCTTTGTCGAGCGCCAAACGCTAGATGCTGCAAGCATAGAACAATATCTGGAGATAGCTGTGGCTGATCTTGGTCAGAAGAAGGCGAAATACTTGGACAGAGGTGGATGATGGTCTGAGCGAGAGATTCCAACTGGCGGGCTGCTTTAGACCGATGTGCCTTTTCTTTCGCGGTGTGCGAAATGAGGTTTACAGGACTGGAAGGATTTGAAAGCTTGAGATGATTCCAGGCTGCTTCTACAACGTGTGGGCGATTCAGTCTTCCAAGCACGCGTAGCACGTAGATTTGCAAGCTGATTATAACGGGTATCGCCACACTGTTATAATCGACACTGCCGAAGTCCAGAAGGGTGGCCAAGCTTTCCTTCTCCGCTAGGGGCCGGCTTGAGACAGAGCGAGCATCATTTGTGTCGCGCTTCCGACCGATGTAGTTATCCAGCTTCCTCTTCAACAGCCTCATCTCCTTGACAGCAAGGCTGTCCAGGCCATGGGTCACCAGCTTTCCGATAAGCGACAGCTGTCCATTTTCCAGTGCCAAATCGGTCGAATCCTTGCCTACAAACTGGACAGCCTCTGGCGTATTCAAGTATGCGAACGCTAGCCTGGCGCACTCAGCCGTCGCAACCAGACCCGGATGGGGGCCGGTAAAGGTCGAGCAGGACGAGGAGCGACGCAGGCTTGCCGGCGAGTTGGTGACCTGGCTGACTGTGCGTTCTTTGAGCGGGTGTGCCGTTCGCGGCGGTGCTGGTGTCTTCAGGGCGTCGGTAAGAGCTTTGAGGGTGGCGTTTGCCGCCTGCGTGGCGAGCACGTATCGCTGTCGCGGAGACAGAAGGGCGGCTTCAGCAGCTGTACCCGGCCTCCTGCGCACTGTGGACTGGGCGCTTTTGGTGCGCAGGTTTTCTTTCTGCGATTGTGTTGCCTCTCGCGAAAGCAGTTGGCGGAGCTCTGCGACTGTTGCGGCCGAGCATGTCAACGTGGATCGGAGCTCGGCTTCGACGTGTTCGAGGCGCGTCTTGGTCGTGTCCTCGTTCGCCATGGCTTTGTGGGTGCGCGCGGATTGTCATAAATTATACATTATAGGAAGAGGGAACCGAAGCGTTGCACACGACGTGTGTTTCTGGTGGCATCGAGACGTAAACAGTCTAGGCGGTTTCCGACCTAGCGGAGCCGCAGGGGTTCGCGTCTGCACAAAACATTATCCTGACCACACCTCTTCTTCTCCAGCTATCTATCCTCTAATCATGTTTTCTGTATCACTTTTGTCTCAAGGCGTACGCCGAATTTTGGTCAAAACATCACCCCAGATGCATTCTCCAAACACGGTAACAGCTCCAGGCAGGCAGACTCGTCTTGTCCGAAAGCAATCGCGTGACCGGTAACAACACTACAGTGTGGCGGTTGCGCACGCTTGCATTTGGATATGTGCGTCCCACTGAGGAATACGAATTTCTTTCAAGGTACATCGTCGGGAGCGTACAGCCACGATATCTCGTATTATCCACAGTAGTACGCCTCCGCCCCAACCAAATCGGGGCAAATACCTGGTGGCGTTGGCGCATGTGCTCCGCCTCGCATGGCTATTGCTGCTACCGCACCGTGAAACAAACCTTGAGATATAACAACGTCATGTCCGTCATTTCTGCCATTTTCCTCTTGAGCACAAAATCCTCGAATGCCACAACGTGAGATCACAACATATCCCAGCATCATCACCAATACAGCTTCTTCGTCCGGGGACAGTCTTCAGAATGGGCACTTCAGAGAAAAGTGGCTTTGTCTATCGCGCCGACGGTTCAGAGCCGGCACCACCCGGATATGACGAGGCCGTTCAGCACCCTTCATCAACCCACAGAGAACCGCACCAGCCACCATCCCACGGAAACGAAAAACTGCAAGCGCCACCGAAATACGTGCGGGGCGAATCTTCACCAACGCAACGTTCGAATAATGATCTACAAGGCCTACCTTCTGCCTCCCAAGCCCAGCATCTGCGCTTCCCGTCCCAATTCAACGTCTACATGCACTGGAGCACCTACACGCTTGGCCTCCATAACGAAGAGAAGCTCTTCACAGTAATACAAACAGGCTTGAGAAAACCAATGGCACTCATCCAAGGCTCGGACAAAAATGCTCCACCTCTCGCAACGCTCAAAATGAAACGTCTAGGCAGCACCTCTACTCTCACCATCTTCCCGCACGAAAGCGGCGAGATTATCGAGCCGCTAGAGATTACCGTCGAGAACCACTCTACCGTGCATTCCTTCTGCATCGCCCTTCCTAACAAGCCTCCGCAGTTTTTTCAATGGCGCAGCTCCAAGAGCGATGAGGTGCAGGCCTTAGGTGCCTATAAGCGCGGCTGGAAGCTTGTCTGGTTGCGGGCCAGGGAGCATGACGGAATGGGAGATGAGATCGTCGCCGCAAGTGCTTTGAACAACACAATGAGCCGATCCAAGGGGCTGAAGTTCGGTTTCTTTAATTCTGGGCTGAACGGGTCGCTCGGGGACACATTTCATATTGCCGCTGTGATAACGGCCATGAGCGATTTCGAAGTATTTGTAAGCACCAATGTAGCCATTGCAGGGAGTTCGGCGGCCGCTGCGGGCTCGGCATCGGTGGCAGCAGCATCAAGTTCTTAGAAAAAGCTTTGTTGTGTCCGGAAGTTACGCCAATTTTTGTAGATTCAAAACTAACGATCACTCAAATTCTGTGAACAACGTAAAAGGGGTATGAGTGACGGGACGATATGAAATCAGGCTGTCCAGCCTTAAACGCCCCGAAAGCGACCTGAAATAATAAGCCCAGCAAGACGCAAAATCCAATTCGCAGAGTACCGCAACGCCCCGCTATGTGTTATGAATAACCCCAGCTCCTATTAGCCATTATAGCTTTCCCGAACCCGTGTACAGTATCAGAACCAGTACCACAATTCGAGTTACTGACTTTGCAGTGGCAACACCTTCCCAGAGTCGACAATGATCTGTTCATCGAGTCGGGCGTCAATATCTCCGTACTCCAGTCTCTTCCACGTAGATATCCGCGCTTGGTTGGTATCCACTTCGAAAACGCGAATACGTCGATGATATCCATCGTAGCCACCATATCCTCCAAAGCCACTTCCACCAGCGTAGCACATCCACAGCTCAGGCTCGCTTTGCTGGTTCTTTGAGAGCATGCAATAATCGTTCGCGTGGTCGTGGCCGCAGGAAACAACCTTGATGCCCTGTTCCACTAAGGCGTCTTTGAAATGAGTATTGAAACCTGGCGCTGTAACGCGCTCTTTCCACTGGCCTAGCCTTTCGTTTTCTATGGTACCGTACTCGGGAAGAGGGATGTGGATGAATGCCATATCCAGATGGATGTGGGTGTATTTCATATGCGATTCCTTCAGACTGTCGGCAGCCTTGTTGAACCACTGAATCTGGTTGGGTTTGAGCCAATCGTAGCCTCTATACTTCTTCTCGTCTGGAGAGTAGGCGTGGGTGTCGAGAAAGTAGAGTGTAAGGGCAGAGTGCTTGTTGGCGCCATGGGCGAGAACTTCGACGTAATAGTTACCTACACCCATGCTGCCATCGATGGACGTCGGTCCGGCTTCGGACAGCGAGTAGGGAAGCGACTCGTAAAGTTGCATCTGTATCCCACGGCTGAGTACGCCTTCGTCATCGTGGTTTCCGAAAATGGCAGCGTAGGGGATTTTGCGCTCGATGAGAACAGCGGTGATCTTGAACAATGCCTAAAGAATTTCAGTGCCATCCCTGCGAAACAACGGAACGGACTCACGCTGGGTACGTCGGGCGCTGTACCACCGTTGACCTGGTCACCGGATAGAACCACCATGTCAGGCTTCTCATCATCAAGTACCCTCTCCACAAACTCCATCGTTCTGGTGTCGGCATCGCAGTGTCCACCATTGTAGTCTTTTGGTTCAGGGTCTCTGCAAGGTCGTACGCCCGTGCTGAGATGCAAATCCGATATCTGCATAATCTTGAACTTGCCATCTTTTGTGATTCTAGGGACAGGTTTCTTGACCGCCTCCGGTTGACCCCTGCGAACTGACAGTCGCGGCCCTTTATCTTCTCCGCCGGTATCCAGATGCACCGCTCCATTGGGAACCAGCTGCCACCCAGGTCGAGACTCTGTTGCATCGGCGCCAAACAGCACGTCTACGGCGGTAATAGTCTTCTTCGAGTCGCTTGCGTGCCGCTTGGCCGACCGCTTGATCCAGATGCCAGCGGGGCGCGATTCCCATTTCTCAGACGCTTGCGACTTGTCGCCCATGGAAGGATCCAGCTTCCCTGTGCGCATGTCCACAATCACCCGGTCGTCCTCTGTAAGCTCCTCCTCTTTCTTGCGCTTGATGTGAATATAGGCCCTTGACACCCAGCCGGTGCCCAGGTACAAGTCCTTCTCCACGCGATGCCATTGCTCCTGGTCTAGCCGACACTTGGATATTGGGTTCAGCGACGAGCACGTCTGCAAAGTAATGTCTGTGATGACGAGGCCTTCATGGTGCAGCGGGAGGTGGTTGTGCACCGCCTGGGGAAGCACGCTGTAGCGGCTGTCGAGAAACAGCACCAGGAGGAGGACGGTAGAGACGAGGAGACCGAGCTGGACTGTCGTCCGGACCTGCACTCACAGTCAGCGCTGCCGGAGAGCCAGTGCGTGGAAGACGTGCGATTCTGCGCGGCGCAGGCATTCATGCAAGGATATCAATGAGTCTGGGTACGAATAATGGCCATAGTCGGGGGCATCTGCGAAGCGTAGGGGCGCAGGTGACTTGTTTCGATCGACGTGTGCAAGACGGCGGTTGTTCTGGCCTATCGGCTTGGCTCCAAGCTCAGTTCACCTCCGCTCCGCAGTCTGATCCCTCTCCTGCTTGTACACGCAAGCCATGCGCCTTTCACGCTCAGCTGCACGCCCGTGGCCTCGGGTGCATGTGTGCCCGTCGACCAGGAGCTTTGCGGCCAGCTCCTTGCACAGACGCGCCTTCCAAGGCATGCACGCTGCCCACTCCTCGCCGGCCCGGTGCTAACAGTCGCGCAGAAGGCGATGTGGTGCTTCTCAAGGACAAGAAGAATGCCGGCCATGAAGGGACGTTGGTCAGGCTCCAGGCCGCAAAGCAGACGCACACCCACCGCGGAAACATAGCGCATGCAGACATCATTGGGAGAGAGCCGCGCCAGCTCGTCCAGTCGTCTCGAGGGAATGCCTACCGCATCCACGAGCCCACGTTAGCAGAGTATGTCCGGCTCACCCCGAGACTCGTCACTCCTGTGCGTCCACTGCACCAGTCGCGCTACGCCGCCATGTCAACAAGTGAAGGGCGCCTAACAGCAACCAGATCTATCCTTCGGATGCGAACCTGATCGTGTCTCTCTTGGACATCCACGCCGACTCGCCGTCAAACAGCCCCCATGGCAGCCCGCCGATGGAGATACTCGAGGCAGGCACCGGCCATGGGGCGCTGACGTTGCATCTTGCTCGTGCAATACATGCCGCGAATCCACCTCGTCCCAAGCTCCAGAGCTACGCCGATGAGCAAGAAGCAGAAGACCCAGTCTATCTAGGAGAATCGGTCGCAGATCTACAAGACACGAATGCCGAGTCGTGGCGGACGTGCCGGGGTGCTATCGTGCACACGCTCGATATCTCCAGCAAGCACTCGAAGCATGCGCGCAAGATTGTTGAAGGCTTCAGGAACGGCATGTATGCCGGCAGTGTCGACTTCCACGTTGGAGACGTCACGTCTTGGATCACAGGACAGCAAAAGCATAGAAAGACTGAAGACGCATTCCTATCCCATGTCATACTGGACCTCCCAGGTGCAGACAGCCATCTGGAAGCTGTGGCGTCGGCACTGCGAGTGAACGGTCTGCTTGCCGTCTTCAACCCGAGCATCACCCAGATTGTGGAATGCGTCGAGAAGATCCGCAAGGACAGGATGCCCTACCTGCTCAGCCAAGTCATCGAGCTAGGTGCGAGCACCATCCGGGAATGGGACGTTAGGGCTGTGCGCCCAAGGGCAACGTTGAAGAAAGCGGAGCCGAGGGATGTGCCAGAAGCATTGTCCGGTGAAGAGCCAATTGACCCCGTCAAAGGGCAAGAGGCTCGGGACGATGAGCTGGCACAGGACCTTGCCAAGGACGAAGAGAAGTGGGCGATGGTGTGCCGACCCAAAGCAGGCCAAGAGGTAGTCGGGGGTGGGTTTCTGGCCCTGTGGCGGAAGATGGAGCCTGCCAGCGTCTCCGAGCCGCCGGAGCAGCCCCCCAGGGCGGCTTCGGACGAGGCATAGAGGGCGTGGGTGCGAATAGATCAATGTACAGCGTAGCACTTCCACCCAAGTACCGCCGACGCCACGTGATGTCTGGCTGCCCCGCGGCAAGCCTGGAGCTCTCTCGTCCAGCAGATGGAGCGAGCAGCTCAGCACTAACGCAAGGGAGTGTACAAAGAGCAGCGCGAGTTGTGCGCTGTCCCAAGCTTGATGCCGGCCGTGATTGGCGCAGCGTCGGGGTCGATTAACGCTGGGCCAATGATGCACAGACAGACGCTTTGGCAGGGCGCGCATTTAACAGTACCTCCGCCCTTCCTCATCAGCACCCCACCAGTTTCCTTCTGAGACGTGGAAGCGCAACATGAGCGGTGCGGGCGAGAATCGGTGAGCTTCCCCCGGCGTGCAAACCGCGCGATGCTTTGATCTGACGGCAGACGGGAGCAGCTGGCAGCGGCCGCAGGGACGAGGCAGCCGCACCTCGGGCTCGAACAACCCCGGCAAAGACGGCGCGAGGCAGCAAGCCATGTCGGCGCTGTCTGGCAACGCGTGGAAGGGCAAAGGCCAGGGCGTCGCGGCAGAGCAGCATGTGCCCGTGAAGGACTTCAATGCCGGCGAGGTCAGGGAGTTTTTGAAGAAGAGTAAGCGCATCGTGGAGCTTCGCCGTCGATTCTAACGCGTGCCGCAGAGTATCTTGAGAGCGCCGCAGGTACAAAGCACGCGTCGACGACCAAACTTGGGACTAACCACGCACCCCCAGGCCAGCCGTCGGCTTACCACAAGGTGCAAGGCGATTCCGTAGCAAGGAGGAGCAGCGGTGCCTGGGGCTCTCGAGGTACGTCTCCGGATGCAGCAGCCAGGTGCAAATCAACCAACACGCACGCAGGCAACATCCCACATCTCATGCCCAGCGGGCAGGACTTCTTCACGCAGCTCAAGAAGCAGCTGGCGTCGCTTGACCAGAACAAGCCTTCGTAGCCGTAGCACGGTTCTCACGCGTTTCCTTCCAGCGGCATTCTAGGACATACGGGAGTTTACGGGCCACGGCATCCTTCCCTGTTTCACGAAGACGGTGCGGTTCAGCGTTCAAAGGGTTCGGGAAAATGTGTAAATCAAGAACGGGCATTGCAGCACTCGGCGTTGGCGGGACTGGGCAATTTCGATTCATGGTATTGTAGGGATACCCATCTCTTATAGGGGCGTAACTCCATGCTTGGATAGGATGGGTAGGCTATGTGTACGGCGCAAGAAACCGGTACTGTAGTAAACAGTCGTATAAGACTGTCCCTTGCGGCATCGTGCGAGTCGTGATGCAGGTGATGCGTTGTCGGATGGTGCTCCCGGGCCTGCTGCGTGACGGGTGATGGGTGCTGGGATGTTGTGGTTTGGAGACAGGCCCGTTGTCATGACGGAGCTTGCGCCCTCGACTCGGTCAACAAACACAACTGCATCCCCGCAGCTCGCCCTTTGCTCGCCAACCCGCCTTCTGCGCGTGCATTTGCGCATTTGGAATTTTTGCAGGCGGTCCGCGAACTGAGACACTCGTTACTGTCAGCCAAGACCGGCGATACAACACATCGCAGTCCACGCCCTGAGACCCACAACCCAACGCACGCTTGTTGATCCACGGGCCTGGGAACATACGCTGCACGTCTCAACATCAAGTGCCCCAACGTGCGCACGCGGATGCGCACCTCCGCCTCCACTCTCTCCTTCGAAGCAACATGTCGTCGCCTCCCCGAACGCCTACACACGGGCCCAGTGCGTCTCACCGCCGCAACCCCTCAAGCTTCGACATGTCCCATACCACGCCCTCCTCCAAACGGAACTCTTACCGCCGACGCTCCTCCGGGTACTCTTCAATAACGCCACGGTTATCGCAAGAATTCGAGCATGGAAGCCCCACCCACAACTTTGACGGTGGTGGGGATGGCGGTTTGGGCAATCTGGCGGACGAGCTAGGGGAACTGGATGATTGGGATGAGGACGGCGAGGAAGTCGAGGGCGAATACGACGACGATTCGGACTTGCCACACGAGGATGCGGGCACTATTGGCGTAGCGGTGGACCACGACGGGAGCGTTGGGACCGTCAACGGCGTCAGAGATAGTGGCGTCGCAATGCAGTCATCTTCCCCCGCGACATCGAGGCTCAGTCCGCAGTCTGCGGTCAAGGCCAGAAAACACCATAGGCAACATAGTCTATATGACGGGTCAGACTATGGAGACGATTCGGACCTGGAAGCAAACGAGGGCATTTCGCCTGCCCTTGAAAGTCGCATGGCCGCCATCGAAAGTCTGGCACGGAGGGGCATGGAAGAGAACGGCAGCGCAACAGACGGCGTAGTCAGGCGAGTAACGGAACAACTACGAGACCTTGGGAGTCAGATCGGCATCGAGAACGGAGCCACAAGGTGAGTTTCCTTGTCAGAACTCAGGTTGTTCTATGCCTAACTCAGAATGAAGACTGAAGACCGCCCACGACGCTCTAACTACACACCTTACGCACCAATCGCGAACACTGAACTCTGCCACTGCTATAATGACTGGTCCACGCGCCATAATGCCCCCTGCTGAAGAGATTGAAGTTCTGCTCCCTCTCATAACCAGCACCCTCGAACTGCTCCCCCACTCGTCGCCACAAGCCCTCATCGCCCTTTCTCAGCTTACGCTGTCAACACGTGAGCTTCTCGAGCACTTCTCAAACGTATCAGATAGCCTGCACATGTCCCGGCAGAAAGCGAACGAGGCGAATCGTAAACTTAGGTCGAGCAAAGACCAGCTGGCGGAGTGGAAGAAAGATATGGATCTGAGGGAACTAGGCATGGGGTACATTGATAATGGAGACTGGGACCGACGGTTAAGGGACAGAGAAGCTGGTGCCGCATGCGGTGACGTTGTCAATGGTTTTGAGGAAGTGTGCGGAGTATGGAGGAAGAAGCTTTGTGAGGGTTTGGGGGTTGCGAGTGCGTAAGATTCTTGCGTATCATCGTATTGTTTTCTTATGTTTTTAGACAAGACGTCGAGTAGCTGACAGGCATGGCGCGTAGGTGAAGACGACCCAGAGGGTACCGTTGTATCTGCCATTAGAGACAGGAAGACTGGCTTGGAAGAGACGGCAAATGTTATCAAGCCTAGGAACTTCAGCAACCCATTCCGGAAGCAGTATAGAAACTTCGACTCGGGGGTGCAGGATTGTGGTTGATCTATTGTTGGAGGTCATTATTCAGCAAGGGTCGTGGATTGTCAAAACCCCCTGTTTTTGCAATAGCAATCAACGGTGGCCCAGCGTCGTGGTGTTGGACTATCTAGCTGTCACATGCAATATCCCCAAACATTGTTGCTGAGGGTCTGGCGTTTGCGGATTCGTCTAAGAGGGCGGCACACAGAGATAGGGTCCGGATACATAGATTAGGCGTCATCATTGCCACCAAATAATCTCAAGAATACATACAGTACATAGTTCCTTTCGTTCTCGTTAAGCTACGTGAGAAGATTAAGCCATCAATTTACGTTATCGAAGACTGCTGCCGATATAGGATAACGTGTTTATAAGCAAGCGGCCACTATAAGCGAGCGGCCACCCCTACTAACTTTTTACGCCTTTACAGTAATCTATCTTAATAACGCAATAAGATAATTATAATATTTAAGCTACACTAGATTAAGGAGTATCTATAGTATCTTTTTTATAGGTTTATAAGTTATAGCCAGTCTGCCTGCAGCGGCTGCAGCGCGCTGAAGCCTACCAACTTATACCTAATTACGCCTTGCCTTGGCGCGTTTCCCCCTCTAGCTGCTGCTCAACGTCTCTTTAGGCAATAATATCCTCTGCCTCTACCTTTGTTAAGGTGCCTTTCTGCTAGATCCTCTTCTTTTTACGCTTTCTACGCGTTGTGGCAGCCTTATTTATTTTCTTAAGCCTTGCGATCTAATCGCGTATAAGCGTACTTTCGTACGCTATTACCTCAGCGCCTTTTTTAAGCTAGTTAAGCGCTGCAATAATAGAAGCAGGCGATGAGCTCTTATGTCTTTGAATCCTATTGCAAATCAATGTTGATTAAGCATCTAGCTCACGCGCGTTGCTTAGTGTTTTAGCTTCCCAGAGGGTGACCTCTGGCGTAGGCGGCGTTGGCGTGCGAAGCTTTACATCAAGCTTTGATATTACTGCCTCTAGATTGTATAGGACTAGGCCAGCGCCTCGAAAGCTTGCGCAGATATTCTCCTTTGTAATTAACTACTCATAGGCTGCGTAAAAGGCTGGTAAGAACT
>JACVRA010000488.1:0-145401 GCA_019828545.1 Paracamarosporium sp. OC-R06-R3 | reverse complement strand
GGCGCGCTCGCTTGTCCGGCGCGCTCGCTTATCAAGTACGTTAAAAACATGAAAAAGCAAATCCGAGACTAGAATCCCCAACTAGATCATCAGCATGCCATTAATGAGGAGAGGCTAAGCTGGCGCCGCGGATACACTATCAATTCGCTCTACCATGTAATCAATGTATGAATTGCTTCTATAAACCTCTATCCAAAAACACTGAAAAGGACAGAAACGAGAAAGAAAGGATGAATCTAGATAACTTACAACCTATAAGCCGAGAATAACTTAACAACACCAGCTAGTACCTGTCTGTCACCTGTTCCTGCTGCCTAGAACGACCTTCATATTCCTTTGGATCAAGCTTTTGGCTTCCAGCCGTAGCAGTGACCCTCCATCTCATCATGGTCCCCTCGGTTTTGTCAACTTTGTACAATATTCCTTCCTGGATTTTGATCTTCTCATCATAGCTGTGGATTGACTTCTTTGCAGCATTCAATTTCTCATCGGTGGAAGCCATGATGGTAACACCATGAGCTGTCGAACTAAACTCAGCCGTAAGCTCTGCAGCCTTGTAGCCATTTTCTTCCTCATCTCCGGAGAAAATGTGGAAGATGGAGGGTATATCTTTCTCATTCCAGAAGAATACGGCGGTGCAGCCGCTCAGGTCGACGACGGAGGCTTTCTCGCCAACCTCGAATTGATATGACATGGCGTACTCGCTCTCTTAGATCTCATAGATATTCTGAGCCGGCCTTAGTTTCATCTTGAGCTGGAGGCTACTGTGCGTCTTGGGCTTCTTAACACAGCACTTTGGCGCAGTAGTACAATGAGTTTTCGGATTCTTTTTCGTAGGGGGTTTCTCGGCAGTGGTTTTGTGCCTGGTGGTCCCATCTTGGTTTTTCAGGGTGATCTTATGCTCTCTAGTCTTGTGCTTGCTATTCTTATGATTGCTTGTCTTGTGCTTGCTAGTGTTGTGATTGCTAGTGTTGTGCTTGCTAGTCTTGGGATGATTGTCTTTTCTAACTTCAACGCCAACCATGAAGATATCGCTTAAGTCGCGGTACGCAACAGTAAATCGTTAGTGGCGCGTACTTTAGCAGCGGCGATCCTCACATCACTGGAAGGTAAAGGAGCAGTAGCAAGCTTATTAAGAAGAGGTATATAGAAACGAAGCGTGTCTTCAAAGATACCATCTTGAAGGTGTTTCCAGGTCTTAAGGTAACAAGTATAATGCGAGGTTCGAAGTTAGAGAAGAGACTGAAAATGCTACATGATGCCCTTTCTGTCGCGGCGAGTTGCATATTGGCACAATTGGGTTGAACATCTGGCAATGTCCGGTTTTACGGGACCTGTCATGTTATCTGTATAGCTAGGTCCATCTTGCTGTGTACTCTTGCCGAACAAACCATGTCGACAAATACATTAGCAAGGGCGAAGCTCAGATATCCCTAACCGATAAGACTACGCGAGACCACACGAATGAGCGTTAGTGTCATATATCTCTAATGTTTCTGCCTTGGATCATTTCAGGTCGGGATTATTACCTTAGATTCGAGTCAGAGTAGAGCGAATTATCTTAATTTATCATCAATCCACTGCCTACATCAGGTGTAGTTTTATTTCCCGATTCCGAGATTGACGGGCATGTGGCCCTGCAGCTACATTCATTAAGGCTGCCCTGAGCTAGTCGTAGAGACTACTTAGCTCTCTATGTACTAGACTTCTTGCTCTATGTCTGTGTGCAAGTAATATCATGTTTTCTTGAACAATTTGTGGAATTCGAAAGTGGAACTGTAATGTGACACGCGGATTATTTGATAATTCGTGCCTAACCCGAATGTCCAAGGGCTGGGTAACCCTTGTAGCTTACGTAAATCAACACGGACTACAGCATTTCGGTTACTATTGACTACAACGTGTGGCATAGCAACCGTAATCGGGAAGTGAATTGACAGAGCACGTGGCACAGCATCCGAAGAGAATTTTTGAATTTCCACGACGCACAGCAATCTACAAACAAACTCCTAAAGAGACCCTATACCTGGAGAGGAAAGCTCGACCAGTCGTCTCGCCAATCCTTGCTACCTCCTATGCAGGGCCAGATAGTGCGGAATATTTGTCCAACCTCCGACTCATGACAAAATCTCACATCTGGGTCATCGACCCACCTTGCATCCTACCCCAGTTCCCTGATAGTGATGTCTTCTTTATCGCCTCCTGGAACGCGCTCAATTAGCCATGAGCGACTCAAACTCTTAAAGATCGTCCTAGTCGTACATTCAATAATGTGCCGGTAGCCAAAATCACCACCACCTTTAGTCCATAGTTTGAGACGCTCCAACTGTCTGCCCGTCTTGTTGCGGCTGATAGTCTTCCAGATGGAGCCTGCCAGCATCTCGTCTACTGCGCAATTGATCATAGTTTCCTTCAATTCACCTCTCTTCAGGGGGGGCAACCTGTGCACAATCTCTCAATCCTCCTCATCAAACTGGGGGTTGTCCGTACTGTCCTGGAAGATCCGCCAATTTGAGCAATCTAGACGAATTAAGAGAAATCGCAAACATTTCATCTTGGAGAAGCATCTATAGATCTCAGCTTCGGACGCACTAGACTTATTGCGCTTGACCGGAATCACGAGCTCTTCTAGTACCGGACACTGAGTTTGAATCTGTACGATATGATCCCTGGTAAACTCCATTGGTATATTTTGTCTAGAGCGATCAGGGAAATAAGGAGCATCCTCGAAAGGATCCAAACTAAGCTTTTTTAGCTTCTGCCCATGATGGCACAAAATAGCGTGGACAATAAGTGAATCAACCGGCCCATGAACTGATAGCTCCTCAAGAGATTCGAAAGCCTGGAAAAAGGAGACTGCATTTTCACTATAGCGCGATTCTTCGTGACCATCGTCGTCTCGGGTAAGGTAAACGCTAAGTGTTCTTATATGGGGGAATGTATGGTTCCGGGCAACCCACTCCATTGTCTTGCCACTGAGCGCATAATTCTTTTCACTATAGCTTCCCCCAAGAGCAAGGTGCTGCAGGCAAGCAAAGTCCGTATGCCTGGCCCAATTCTGTAGCAGTGTTGGTGATTTTAAGTCTGAACATCCCTTGAGTGTCAGAGATGTCAGGGATCCCACTGCCTCGCCATTAAAGCCTGGGAGACCTTGCCACATCTTTCGTTTGCGGCTGAACCTTGAACGATGGTATGGATCGAGATTCAAGATGATTACTTCCTTGAGATTGGGAGCAAACCTAGCAACAACCTCCATTATGGCCTCCAAGTTAAAATCGTTCCTTCTATGTATATCCCGTAAAGCGCAGGCAACCTTCACTCTGTAGAGAGATGGGAACGTGGCAAGTTCCATCTCGTAAGGATTAGGGGGACCTGGCAACAAGGTTCGGAATCGGAACGTAAGATGGTGAAGCCTGCATTGAGGATGCTGCTCCCGGAGGGTACTGAGAAGACTTAGTGGGAATTGACTCTTGCAGTCATAGACCAGGTCTTTTAGGTGAGGTATCGCTTGAAGCAGTCTCATAACGGGAGTCCATGCCATGTCCTCCTCAGAAGATCTTCTAATAACACGTTCGTCATAAACTACATATTCGTCACCATAACGGATCGGCTCTTCGTCAACGAGGATCTCATCAAGGCCATCTACTGTCAACCAATCCCTATCCCAGGTAAAGGGATGAGTCGCTAGTCTGGCTTTGATCCGTACATCCCTGGCACTGAGCCGTATATCCCCTCTAATGCTGATGCGCTGGACGTGACGAGCGGAATCTGTGCGGGAGAGAGTTTCAGTGAGTCTGTCGACATCGGGCTGCAGTGTTTCGCGATGATGAATTGTGATATTGATTTCTCGAAAGACGAGAAACTTTAAGGCTTTGTGACAAGCCTTACTCGTCAAGCTAAAAGCGTAAAGGCTAGGCCGATGCACTGCTTCGACACAACCTGCTATCTGCTGCAGTACCTCGAGTGGAAAAGAAGTGAGATTCATTCTGGCCGTGCTTAATGTTGCGTAAGAGTGGAAAGACTGATGTTAGCGGATTGGATGATCTTTGAGGCACAAATTTACGACGTACGTTTCGAAAATGGCAGAGGTTTCTCGGCCACTTAAGTGACACGACCACACCAGGTGGCTGCAGCATGAACAATACAGGAAACGCTAAGGGGTGACTATGAGCTCAGCCGCAAGCACAACAGAGGAATCCGGCGAGACAATTATGTGCTAACGACAATTATATGGCTAGGCCCGGTACAACCAAGAACCCTGAAGAGGATGTGCACTCTAGCATCGGATGTTCGAATAACGAAACCTTCATATAGATACGGCAAGACATAGCCCCTGGACCACAGATATATTGTATAGATACTAGGGTCGGACTTTGTGATCCTAAGTGTATTGTTAATATGAAGAGAAGAATCTTTATTGTTAAAGACCTAAGAATTAATGCTTCGGCGTTACTGTTATTGACACTTAGTTCCAATTCTATGCGAATTTCTTTACAATGACTGAAAGCCATTATACCAATAAATTTACAAAATGATTTACAGAGAACTTGCTGATGCAATCAAAACGGGTCAGTAAGACCGGAGACGTTGGACGCCACTATTGTGGCGCACGATTGATTTATGAGTAGAGTGCAAACGTTCATTTTCCTTGCAACATTGACCATGTTTAACACAGCCAAAGCTGAACTTATACCATATTGCCAAGGCTGGGAGACGTGGTCCCGGAGATTCGGTGATTGGACTAGATATGAGGCGATGCAACATCACACGCGCGCAGGATGTCAACGTAGAAAGTGAGGTTGAGGAAGATGGCTTCATGATGATATTACGGCCTGTGGCTATAGAGATAAAATCTCGCCTTCGACATCGTCGCAGCAACAAGATAACAAGGTCGGCGATTTGGGCTTCCAATCCTCGTCCGGAGCGCGCTACCCAGCAAAGCATCGGATATCCGCTAGCGTGTCTTTCGTTTACCACGGACCTCTGCTGCAAACAAGGCTTTCAGGGTTCGATCTCTTCCTTCAACGTACAGTGACCCTCATTATGATGTTGGCATCGCGCTTCGATCTGTAGAAGTCCCACAACCCTCCCTAAACTCACACAATAACCATGGGCTTCCTTGGGACCTTCCTAAGCTCGCGATCTTTCTTGATTACCGTATCTAGCATGCATTTTGACATGCGAAACCAGGCTTTGGTATTCTCCTCCGGTTCGTGCGCAGCTCCCGCCAAAACACAGTCCTCGAATGAACCCAGGAAACTCAATGTTCCCGGACGGACTGTCGAGCTTTGTTTGGTGGGAAACAACATGGTCATGGCCGACAATGTCGACACAGGTAACATTTACATAAACAATATAAAAGGACCGTGCTGAAAAAGAGTAATTCGAGCATTTCGGGTAAGGCAATACCTACCGCAAGATCTGGAGCAGCTTGATGCGTGACTCGATCTTGACGACCGATAGCCAATATTGGCAAGATAACCGTAACTTTCTCGTTACACACGTAGCAAGATTCGCCCTAACCTCATCAACATTCTCCTTGACTGAAAACCCTACGACACGCTTGATCTGCTCAACCAATTTTCCTAACGTTGTGTCGGACATATTCTATGGCGCATCGACGAACACGCTTGCCAGCAACAATCAAAGCCTGAGGAATGTAATATAATAGCACAGGAACAGGAACACCTAGAAAAGCAGTCTTAGTGACATTAGTACTTTACGCTCACCTAACGTGAAAGCTTTCAGGACAATCAACTATTACCTCAACGGCATTTTGGAGAGATTCTCTACGGAGAAATCTGAGAGTTTGTAAGAGCAAACCTGAAAAGCTTTGTCGCTCTTAGGCGATCTTTTCGCACAAGATGTCTCACAAAGCATGTTGAAGGGCTAGGTCATCTCGGTCATTGTTGGTGGAAGGGACTCTGTCACTCTATGGCGATAATCATCACATTGGGGATCTATGAGCTTGTCCGACATCCGAAGGTTTTGCGCGAACTTCGTGAGGAAATCTCAGCAGCAGCAGCCGGCTCCACCAATCCACTTACTTCGACCCAGATTGACTTGTTGAAATCACAAAATAAGATTGTGCTAGAAATCATGCGTATTCACACTTCTGTCGATATCAACGTTCACACGGTGCTCAGGGATAACTTGCTTTCCACTAACGGAGCATCGCATAGTACATCGCCCGTTGGTATCTTAGTAGGCACTAACGTAATTATGCGCTTCGACATTATCTATTACTAAACAGACTTATATAGGCTAGATGCGAACGAATTTGATCCGCATCGTTAGGACTCTAAGTGCAAGCCTAATACGTAGACGTATCTTCCGTTCGCTTATAGACTGCATTCACATTTGGGAAAGGATTTGGTTACTATGGAAGTTATATCTGCGCTGTGTAGGCTGCTTTAGGCCTTCAGTGTAATTGACAAGGTTGGTGGAAAGGTGGTAGTCGTAGATGTAGAAAAATATCTGGCGATGAAGACAGCGATGGCGTTGATACGAAGCTTTTAGATATCATCTTGCTGAGGTTCAAAAGACAGTCAAGGCTCTGTAGCTTACATGAGGTATTGAACTGCTACATCACCTGTTGAGTCATAACTCCTTATTATCCTCACCAAATCATACCTTTGCAATGAATCCAAGAATTCTGCTCATTAACAGTCGTTGTTACCCTATTAGCTTGGAGCTCAGTAAAAGGTGCAGCTCCTCTGTAGAGTCAACCCGCCTGGGTGCCACACCTAGCCCAACATATACTCCATCAGAAAATAGGACTCGGGAAAAGTCCTTCTACTATTCACGGTGGGCCATAAAAACAACTTCATGAAAATGACTCGATACGTCTAAGCAATCTTCGTGGTCCGTACAGAAGCGAACCAAGAGTATTACTTGGTACTTAGTTGTTAGATCTTGCAGCATACTGTATATAAAGGTCCCCACGTAGTCTGTTGATGCTTATTTACCTTAGATGCTTATTTACCTTAATAGGCAATAATTATCTCACCACCTATTCATATGGAGATAATATTAATGAAGTTCACTAGATGAGCGCGATTGGCGCTTACTCAGATGTTGGTGGCTGAGATTGGTACCACCAAAGTACCCGCCCATGAGGGTTTGGAATCGCTTGATGACGAGAAGTTTGAGAAAGTTTGTCGTATGATTTCAATGGCCTTCATTCCAAGCATAATGCTACAAAGCTGCAATCATACTCTGCGTGTGAATGGGTGCTTGTAATCATAGTCTGACTGTGAAGGTGCGTGGTCTGATCTTGAAAAAGGTAAGATGAAATCTATTGCCAACTTAAACATGGCTATGAGGAGTAGGTATTCTAAGAGGCTATTGGCAAGAAATCAATGAGATGTTAGTCGTTTTATCAAAGATCTTGGTTCAAATGGCCGAGAAGACCGAGAAGGCCGAATGCCATGGTATGAATCTTAGCAATGATCCCGGCTACCTCTATGGCTTAAAGGGCCCTCGTGACGCATGCGGCGTACAGTATGCGAGCTCATAGGATGGATGCTCTGCATAAAATGCTACACGCCGCAGCGTAATAACGTCCAAGAAAGTAAGCCATCGCCCCATCCTAGGCGTAAGGCAGACTAAGCCTTATTGTCGTGCGCTGATGCTGTATGTATCTTAGGCCCATGAAAGCATTACTAAAATGGGATCCTTAGGTTACTGTTAGAATCTAGAGATCATTTACTCGCGCGAGAGGGCAATAAAATGGACCATCCTTCCATTTATCCTAGGGACCGCTAACTAGTACTAGGAATGTCGTCCACCAAGTGATACAGAATGCTGAAGTATATAAGGCTTGCCAAAGACCATTAAACTTCTCCATCAAATCAACCCAATCCAATTTACACTCTACAAATCACACATTCCACCACCCAAATTCCACGATGCGTCTCTGTATTTTCACCCTCCTCGCTACCCTCACGGCCACACTAGCCCTTCCCGCCGCCGAAGTCGTCAGTCATATCGAACCCTCTATGCCGCATAATAGCAACTAATCAGTATAAACTGCAGCTCAACCCCATCTCAGCCAAGCGCGATCCCGATCTCGGGGGCTTAGACCCACGTAAAGACTACTGTCCCGGGTTCGGGACAATTTGCAGGACCGCCGCCGAGTGCAAAGATCGTGGGTGCACGGGATGTATTTTAGCTATTGATGTCGAGCCGAGCCATAAGATATGCTATTGATCGGAAAGATCAAGGCTGGGGGTGGGAGTGGGAGTGGAAGCAGGCAGCAGTGATTAGTCTTATCAACATAGCTAATGAACTGTATCGCACTTCGCCTCGTATTGTCGTAACAGAAGGATAGTATATTGTCCATGAACACGAATAGTGACCATAAGGTCTTGACTAGGGTTGTTGCGAATAGAAAGTAAGTATGTAAAAGGGGAGTCTATATACGGCTGTAATTGGCATCGACCCAACCAACACACCACACACCACCTATAAGAGAACCCACTACTATGTATCTCCCAATCTTCACCGTGCTCGCCACCTTCATAGGTACACTGGCCCCTCCAGCCACGAATATGATAAACACCAGCACCGCCCAGCTTGTATCCGCACCAGCGAAGACTACAACTAATCCCTAATGCAGTCAATTTTCTAAACGTCAAATATCACCTTTTCATATAACCATCTTCGCTATCCGCCTCAAGCCCTCACGGCAAGCAACTCAAGATTCCCTTCAACTTCCCCAGCACTACCGCTTGATTCGCCGTCGTGCTATCCCCCTTTGTCTGCGCATTGCCCACCGAAATACTAACATAGCATCCCGATGTCCCAACAACCTTGGACTCTGTAGGTAACCTCGTAGATCCACATGTCGACACATCAGCCGGCGTTGAGCTGGACGCACTGTTCACCCTGCTAAGCACATATTTGAATGACGAGGCACTGGTGCATCCGCCGGATCCAGCGGAAGGGAAGTTTACGTTTAGGTAGACGTTAGTGGGGAGGTAAGGAGTTCCTGAGGCGAGAAGCGTGTTTGTTATGGTTGTGGCTAGGGATGCGCTGTAGGGGAGTTAGGTATTAAATGTACGGTTCTGAAGGGCATGTAGGACGTACTAGATTGTTGAGTATGCTGGGACGGGGGTCGTAGTCCATGCTATTTGCGAGCCGGAGCTACCTGAGAATGCAATTGCTGGGACCCCGCCGGTAGAAGCAGCGTATGAGGCTGCACCAACAGTTCCCGAGATCAAAGTCGTGGACCCCAGATTGGATCCTACGTTAGGCCCGGCGACGACGATTGCTGGCTTACCGCTGAAAAATTTAGGTGAGAGAGTGTTAAGGCCATATTTTACAGATGTGACAGGGAAACTGTTGACGTAATTGAAGCGCGTGTTTGATGCATTGTAGCCTTGGGCGGGAGATCCTGCGGCACAGCTCTTGAACTGGCAGCCGGAACTTCCCACTGTGGTGGGAGTTTGATCACTAGATCCTGTGGATGTAAGTGTCTGGTTGATGTGATATTTATATGGTTGTGTCTCGCTCACCAGTTCCGCTCTTGTTGTCCGCTGGAGCAGAGATAACGACCGAGTTTCCTGAGGAGGTCAGGGCGCTGTAGAAGGTTCGAATGTTTAGTTCTGCCCATCCATCGTCATTGGATAGCAGGATGTTTGCTGCTGATGCAAGAAGGGGGCAAAGTAGGATGTGGGAGAAAAGCATGCTGGGCAGTCTTCAGATCGGTTTCTGGAACGCCGCGAAAAAGCGCGGGACAACAACGCGACCCAATGCTATATATGCTTTCAGTGTACATGCATTTCAATATAAAAACGCGTTGAGCGTCTGTTAGATGCCAGCCATTAGTCCACGTGCGGATGGTGACTTGCCTAATGTGGCAGGTGGAGAGTATGCTTCAAGCATAAAGAACCCAATGACAAGAGTATCTGTCGCACACGAGGACCAGAGAGTTGTTTGGTTCGATAACATTCTAAGAATCCATACAGAAGATATGGGTGTTGTAGCGCATAAAGACTGATATATCACGCTAGGGTAGTACGTGGTCGTCGACCACGGCATTGCATCCTAACGGAGTTAGCGTTGTCGAATCTCTTACTCATTATACTCACAGACTATACATGAGTGTTCATGCCTCAAGTTATTCAACAGGTCGGATCGGTAGAGATTCGTCTCCTTGTCCCAACCGCTTAGTCACGGGGTCCCAAAAGGCTTTCGCATACCTGTGCAAAAATCTGCATACATGTGGCAACAGGATACCCAAGTTGTACGTAGACTTTCGGAGGGAAGCAAAAAGGCTGGGTAGTTAACAGTCTAAGCTCTCCCTGCCTTTGCCCAGTATAGCCTGGTGGCACACTGTAGAATGAAATGGCTACATCCTTCGAGTAAATCCAATGCCCACTATGAAATATAGATATTCTCTTCGTCTTGGTATGCTTTCCTATCCAATTCAGTCTATCCGAACGCCGCCGCAATGCTCGTACATACAAACAACAGACCAAAGGGTATATACACAACCCACTCACCACAACATCCATCTTTACCATGCATCACCCCACCCCTCTTCTTCATCCTCGTTGGACTTCGGCTCCGGCTTCTTAACCTCCTTCTTCGGCTGCGCGACAACGACTCTCTTCACGTTTGGCGCACCCGCTGTCCTGGCCACGACCGGCTTCTTGGCTGCCGGTCCTGACTTGACCAAACCTTTCGGCAACGGCTTCAATCCTGGTTTCTTCGCCTGGTTCTGCGCAGCCAGCCAGCCCGCAAAATCCGGTTCACCTTTATCATCAAAGCCCGTCGCTGGTGCCGGTGTGACATTCGGTGCACCCCATGGATCGTCTTCTTCCTCCTGCTTCTTGTTTGTGCTGTTACTGGTACCAAACCCATCGTCGTCACCGAAACCACCCCAATCGCCACCAAAGTCCTCTGCCTCATCATTGAAAGCATCTACCGGATCTGGACTCGCGATCGTCGGTATCGATGCGGCGGATTTGGTGATCGTCATGCCAGGCCTCGTTGAAGGTGTAAGTGTAGGTTTGCTTGCGGTAGGAACAGCGGGCGGGGGCACAGAGTGCGAGCGCTGATCAACACTACCATTAGTACTAGTGCCAGCTTGCATCTGGCCGCTCGCAGCAGCGAGCTTGTTCGTGAACGAGGAAATGGCCCAGCCGGTCCATGTGCTGTCATTCGCAGGGGTGCCCATGCGAGGCACGGCGTTACCACCGCTCGAAGGAGTGGGCGAGGGAGAGGGGAGAACGGTATCAGGCATAGTGGCGGTGTACTTGCGGATGCGAGTGATATATATGTCTACTGTTTTCTGGGCTTGGTCGCGGATGAGCTTCTCCTTGTCGACGAGGGATGGACACATAACGGGAAGCAGTTTCGAGGCACAGTCTTCTTCGCTGAATAGATCGGCGGTTGCTGAGAGGGCCATCAACGCGGCATTACGGGCATGGACGAAGGGATCTCGAAGTGAGCGTGCAAAAGCAGCCGAGAGGACCTTGGCTCTGCTCTATGCAGTGTTAGTTTGTGAAAGTGGAACAGTATCAACTTGAACATACACTTGCTCCAAGATTTCGGGCAATCTTTCCAAGACAGATGGTCGTGTTCGTGCGGATGCCGGCTTGTTCATCATTTGCAGTCTTAGCCAGGTGCCTCAATAGTTCACCATTGACTACCCGGTCTGATAGCTTTGGAACAATGACTAATACAGCCTTCACGGTCTCTTCTCGGACGACTGGTGCAACATCCGTGAAGCCAGTGACCTATTACTATGTTAGTACCGAGTCGCTAATTGAAGCATCTTCACAAACCATTTGTGGAAAGATCTGGTTATTGACGATTTTTTGCGGCAGATGATCGATCATCAAGGGAAGGTTGTTCAACAAGCAAACGCGAATAGCGCGGTCGGGATTCGCAAATAATCGAACAACGACCGGTGTAATCTGCGTTTCGTACTCTTCGTCGGAGAGCTTGGCACCTATCTGCATGACAGTGCCAAAGACCTTTGCTCCACCGCCTCCAAACTCCACAGACTTCAATAGCTCTGGCAGAACCTTCATCTTGAAGAAGTCGGCAGGAAAGTCATCGGCGACCTCATCAAGTTTGCTAACATATCGTCAGCAACTCATCACTTCAAAATTTGTAGCGTACGAACCCAAGCACCTCGTTTCTCTCCTCTTCAGATTTGAGACCGATGCTCTCGATGTCTTCTGTCACTTGGATCAATGGCGTCTGGAAAAAACCTCCTATCCGCTTTCCTTGGTCCAGAAACTGGCTGACACTCATTCTCGACTTTGGACTCGGGTTCAACAGGCGCTTATATGCCTGTTGCATACTCGGAGGTATGCTTTTCAACTGTCCCAGCTGGTCGCTCCCTTGAAAGCTGCCATTGAACACTTCGAAGATGAGTGTTCCAAAGTTGTACGAATCGACCGCATGGGTAGGATTCTGCTTTATGACCTCCCATCCCCCTTTCGATATCTCCGGCGACATATATCGGTGCGCATCTGGAATAAGACTTCCATAAGTAGGTAGTACTGAATCGTCCTCTTTCACGGAGCTCAGGGCTTCGAACCCTCCAAGCTTCCACTCGCCGCTCTCGCTAAAGAAAATCGATGCTGGACGTATGCAAGCATGAATGGAGGTGGCGTCCGTGTTTATGAACTTTAGGGTCTTTGCGACGTTGTGTAGCCCCCATTTTATCGTTTCCTCGGTGAGGCTCTTGCGCTTGACGTGCCAGCTGAGCGGACTGAGTCTCTCGGTCGCAATGTATATGTATGAATCGGTCTGTGCAGCCTTAGCTTCCAGCCCCCGGAGAACTCTGTATCAAATCTACCTCTACCGTGTCCAAAACCTTCACGACGCCTGGATGGCGCAGGGTGCGCAGCTTGCGGAGCGCATTCCGAGCGAGGGGTAATCGAGACTTGTTCGCCGCCACATCGAAGGAGAATATGCTACACTTCGACCCGTCTTCCTAGTATGTCTCATTAGCCGCAAGCTTAGACGTGAAGACAACCCGGGCCGTACTCGCTTTGTGCCGTTGTACAATGTCCAAATGGAGTCGTCGATGTCTACGCGATCGCCGAAGGTGTACCCGAACGCAGGGCCCTTGGAGATGGCCGATGCCACGGCAGACTTGAGGAAATCCATGGCTCCGACAGCAGAAAAGGGGCTGCGTGTGAACAGAGTACAGAATGTTGTTGCGGATTATTCTCAAACCCACTGGCGCCTTCCTCGATGTGGCCAGCTCTGCGCTTTCTATTTTGAGCCACGTGGGGTAGGCTCCAAGCTCCCCGACCATACGCGCGACTATCGCGTCTTCCTCCAACAACCACCGCGACTTGTTTACGCACCACTACTACACAGGCGTGTTGTCGGTGAGCTCCGACGCGTAATGGCTTCTACGCGGTATCTGTGATGCCTCGACATCGTTCCTTCACACGTAGAACCCAGAACCTACCACTGCGGTGGCCGTTTGTAAAGTTGAATGAACTCGTGAACGGTACGTAACGCTCCCTCCACCTACTACAGCCTCCCGGTTTTCGTGATGTTTTGGTAAAAGGTCAAATCGCATTGATGGTTCCGAAAGAAGCCTCAGCGTTACGATGTGCTGTACAACAAGACTCAAAGTCTCCTGAAATATACATGATTCTTTGCCCTGGTCCGTATGCACCTTGTAAAACAGCACTAATTCGAGACAGTAGAAGACGCGTGTGAACTACGGCTCGAAAAAATATTATAAGTCCACTAATGGCGATCTATCTCTCACGATACCCGAACCTTGTGCTGCCGGCTTCAAGCGACGAAGCTCTTCTCTCAATTCTCTGTTCTCCTTTTCAGTAAGGACCAATCTCTGCTCCAAGTCTGACATTTGCTGTTCTGCGCCAACACCGATCTCGTCGACAATCTTGACGACGCGCAGTAAACGCAGAATGATGATGAGAGATGCGACTTCCTCCTCGACACCCTGCAGACTGACTTCGAACACAAAAGAGACCACGATGATCGTGGCATCGAAGATATGAAACTTAGACTCGAAGTACCTGCAGAATGTTGGTCAACGTTGGTGACAGAGCAGCACTGGAGGCGGACACTCGACTCACGCTCTTCTAAATGTCCATATCGAAGCAAGCAGTTCGAGCATAAACAGTGCCGAGAAGACCAAGCTGACGTATCCGAGTGCTGCTAGTGCAGTATCTGCCTTGGGTGTTTTGCGATCGCATGTCTCGAGGTTTATCACAATATCTACGATGCGTAATGAGCTTGCTAGTGTTTGACAGTGCTCAAGTGTGCCATTTGCACATACCAGTAAACATGCATCCTACATCAAGAGCCACAAGCAACAAAACTAAATAATGGAATGTCCTCGTAGAGAAAAAATGCATGAGCTTGACACGAAGACCTGACGTTGGGTGTTCTGATTCACTGATGGGCTCGTGCAGAGGCTCATGCGCCCGTAGCAACGGTGAAGAAGACATGCCCCAGTTTCCAGCAGAGCCTATACTGCAATCGAAAACTGTGTTGCTCAGAAGGCTAATAATCAAACTATGTGCAATCGAAGATGTCTATGGGAATAAACTCGCTTCACAAGAACGTTGAACACTCCGCGGTGCTCCGGCCTCGGCGCAGCCTCGAGTTCCTAGGTTGTGGAGCTTAGCTTACATAACGGACCGCACGGCCCAAGGAAGCTTGCATCATTTACTTTCTGAGAGCCTCTTCACTCCATATAGGCGCCATTCCTTCTCTGCGACACATTATCTTTGAGTGTTCCAGATCAGCTCTTGACATACGAGCACAAGTAGACGCGCGTCATTGACTTTACTGCAAGCTACACTGTCCATCTTCTATTACTAGCCTCCATCAGCCTTGTAGGTTGCGCGCGAACTATTCGGCGCTGCTTCACTTCTGATACCAGCACAGTCACTTTTACCTTCGTTTGCAGAGATGGCCGACCGCGACCACGATAGGGAGCGTGAGCATGACGAGGATCGCTTCGACGATGATCGTCTTGAGGACCGCCTCGAAGATCGCCTAGACGACGACCGCATCGACAGAGTACCCGAGGACGGCCAAAACGACGAGGTATGCAACTAGGGCAGATGCGTAACGCGCAGAAGGAAGCTCCCTGTTGTGGTGGCTCAACTTGTGCACCGCGCTTGCAACATCTCTTCACATTGAATGAAGCTAATGCAAACCCAGGACATCGATGCTATGAAACGCCGAGTTGCTGAAATGGAGGAAGAAGCTGCAAAATTGCGCCAAATGCAACAGAGTTCTGACATGGAACGCCACGACCTGCGCGAAAACAGGGAAGACGTTGACGCGCGAAGTGTCTTCGTTGGGAACGTGGACTACGGCGCATCGCCCGAGGAGATACAGGCGCACTTCCAAGAGTGTGGCAGCATAAATCGCGTCACCATTCTACTGGACAAGTTCACGGGACATCCCAAAGGGTCAGTTTCTCCATACCAAGAGGCGGTTTTTCTTTGATGATTCTCGATTTGGCGAGTATGCGCCAGAGGCACGGTCATACGCGCAAGAGTTTGCACAAGGCATGCCCTTGCACATGCCATGTTGGCTCTAGCTCATCGCTTACCACCTATTTTATGCATCGCTGGGGTTATCTCGCTACCTGGCAAGAGTTTGGCAGAAAGATTCGGACAAACGCTAATGAGCGTATGCAGGTATGCGTATGTGGAGTTCACTGAACCCAACCTCGTCCAGCAGGCGCTCGTTTTAAACGATAGCATGTTCCGCGGCCGCAACCTCAAGGTATGTCATATCACCGATGGCTCCCATGACTTCCCTCCTACGACGATCAATAACTCATCTTCGACCAGGTTGTACCAAAGCGCACCAATCTACCTGGCATGTCTAGGGGACGTGGCGGTCGTGGAGGAGGCCGCGGCGGCAGCGGCGGCGGCTATGGTGGCCGCGGCTCTCCCTACGGTGGACGCGGGGGTGGTGGCGGTGGTGGTTACGGTCCTCCTCGAGGAGGCAGCTACAGGGGCGGGTACCGCCCCAGGGCTTCTGGATACCGTCCGTATTAGTCTCGGTCCGAGCAACAGTATCTTTGTTAGTCTCTTAAGTACATGGATGAGAGACCGAGTATTTGCGCCAATGGCCAGGATCGGTGGACTCATTCGGCGTGGATACTTTACGGGGCGAAAACGGGTTAAGTTTGGGCATGTATTATATTAGTTAAAGGCACTATTGTTATGGTGCTTTTGTATCGGCATGTTTCGGGGGAACTGGCAGAGACGCGGGCTGCAAAGATTATTGATATCGGGGTGAGACTCGGCCTGGAGAGCCCGAGGATATAGAGGCATGTGTTAATTCTTGTATGGATATCACTGAGTGTTTCCCCAAACGAACTATTCCTGGCACCTTAGGATCTGGGAATTCTGAATAGTTGAAGTTTGAATTGTTTGAAAATGTAAAAAGAGGCCGTGTTATGTGCAGGTTGGTATCAGTCCATCCTCCGATAATCGGCGCAGTTGCAGGCTGCTTCGGAGGAGACATCCCGCGAGACCCCCAAGTGTTGCAGCCGTTGAACGCCAAACCCCGTCTTCTGGCGCCATGCCATGAGTCCGTATCGCCGTTAGATCGTGCAAAAGAAACAAAGTCCACCAAAGTAGCTGTATCGCGCATTTACTCCCTTACTTGCTCCTCTCTTGCATTGCGCCTTTTTGCGAACGTCGAGGTGCTACCGCAACATCTACCGCTCTCTAGCGACCAACTACGGCGCAGGGTTCTCCCTGACAATTGACCGGATCTTCTTCTCATACGCAACCTTGTCCTTCTTGAAGAGGTTGAAGGCGTCAGCCTGTGCAGGTGACTCAGGATTCGGCTCATCGAGCAGCGACTGGATGCCCAGCAAGATCTCTTTGATGGTAATCGCAGGCTTCCAACCTTCTTCTTCATTCAAGATCGAGAGGCAGACGGTGCCGGAAGGGTAGACGTTCGGGTGGAAGAGCGGGGGCGTGAACTTGCACTTCGGTGGCTTCGTGGGGTATTCTGTATCGCGAACATTAGCTACGTCGCGGGCAACACGTCACCCATTCGTGAGAGCAGACTCACCTTCGGGAAATGTGACTTCCAGCTTGAACAAGCCGCCCTCCCATATCGTCTTCTCTTTGCCCGGCACGCCAACTTCCCACTTCTTGAGGTCCATTACGCCCTGCGAGTTGCGCACAGGTTTCGCGAAGAAGCCGAACGGGTGGTCGCGTCGCCACTGCTTCCTGTATATCTGTTAGCCTGTGCATAAAAGGCGCGAATACGCTATCCCGCTTACCTCTCCTCGGAGAGCCTGTTCATGCACAGAGACATTCTTGTAAGGCTGCGCGCAGCACAAAACTTTCTGTACCGCTATTAGCCAAATGCGAACCGCGGTCGCGAGGTCGCAGAGGGGATCGGGAGGCTGGGATATAAACAAATAAGACGATCGCACGACGGGCGTGGAATATATAGGGCAGCGAATGTGGTGAAGGTGAGAGAAAGCGGAACGAGCGCAACAAAGTACGAGTGAAGCTGGCGTTCAGACGCACGTGACGTGCGGTTGTAGAATCAAGCGCCACAAGTGGTTAGAATGCCGATCGCTGCTGCTGCCCTGCGGCCGCCTGCGACTGCCCCGCTAATGATAGCCCCGCATAATGGCCGAGGTTTGGCGCGGAGACGTGCATGCGACTCCTAGGTTTATTTATCCTAAACTCTCCTCTCTCTCAACTCTTGTTCGTCACGCCAGGGAGACAAAATGGCGGAAGCTCCGAGTAAGAAAGCAAATGTGGACGTAGCGAAAGCGGGAGAAACACCTAAGGCAGAGCAGCATGTGAAGGGTGATATCGCATCTGATCCTGAGGAGGACGACCTTTCTGATCTAGATGGTTCGTCGCATGACCTTTATGAACCGTCGCTGCGCTAACGAATATAATAGATGTCCTGGATGAGTTCTCGAATGTGAATCTCAAAAGCGACTCAAAGGCTCCCGCTGCCCCAGCCCCAGCATCTTCTGGTCCCGGCAGGCCAGAGCCTCCCGCGCTCGACCCGGCAGAAACGCTGGTCGAGGACCAAAATGAATTCGAGAAAGAGCTCCAGAAACAAATGGAGCAGCTGCTTGGCCAGGAAGGGTTTCCGAAGGAGTTCCAGGATTTGATGAAGGAGATGGGAAATGTGGTGGGCGAGGACCCCCTGGCAGCGGGCGCAGCAGCACCTGGCGCAAGCTCCAGTAAAGTCGGAGGCGAACCTGCAGCGAAAGGCGAGCAGACGTTCCAGGAATCAATACGCAAGACGATGGAGCGCATGCGGGAATCTGGAGATGCCGCGGGAGCAGCTGCAGCAGCGTCTTCTGACGATGACATTCTTGCGCAAATGCTCAAAGAAATGGAGTCTGGCAATTTTGGGGCCGAGGGTAGCGATGAGGATTTCAGCAAGATACTGATGGGCATGATGGAACAATTGACAAATAAGGAGGTTTTGTACGAGCCGATGAAGGAGCTGAACGACAAATTTCCGGAGTGGATCGAGAAGAACAAGGGGAAGGTAGACGCAGCTGACTGGAAGCGGTACGAGGAGCAACAGGTGCTGGTCAAGGAGATCACGGAAAGATTTGAAAAGAAGGGGTATTCGGACGACAATGCACAAGACAGAGAGTACATTGTTGAGAGGATGCAAAAGGTAAGACGAAAGTAGCATCATGAAAATGCATTGTTCTTGGCTAACAACGATCAGATGCAAGCAGCTGGCTCGCCACCGCCCGATCTTGTTGGCGACATGAACGCGGCGCAAGAAGCCTTGTCAGAAATGGACCAAGGCTGTCCTACCCAGTAAAAGCTCCAAAACAAGGTTGCCTGCCCTTCTCGATACCCATAAAATGTACATGCGCCAATCCTCCTTGCCTGCTTCTCGTCGAATGGATGATGAATACGTCCCATTCTTGCAATGACCACAAGCGATATAGCTTCTCGTTTGCTCCTTCTCAGCTCATGTCCATCGCGTCCGCGTCCGGAAAGCTCACATCAGAATCCTGACGGCTGTGTTGTTGCTGCTGTGATGCCGATGCCGCTGTGTATTCCATGAAAAGTTGATCGTAATCCTCATCATCGCTTCCATAGTGCTGAGACGCGTAGTCCTCCTCTTCTTCCTCCATTAAGGAAATCAGTTCCTGCATTTCACGCTCCTCTTGCGCAAGAACGTACTCGGCTTCCTCCTTCTCCTGGCTCGGGATCGGCGATGTTAGTTCGTCCAACTGCTCCTCGATCGCATCGTCATGAATCTGCGGTGCTTGGCGCGCCTTCTCGGCTTCCCAGCGCTTCCGCTCAGAAATATGATCTAACCTTTGAATCTGTTCCTAGTTTAGCGAAAGCGCGTCTCATTCTCAAGTCGCCACGCGTACCTGCTCGCCTCGCGCGTCCCACTTCTTATCATCCCTTCCCTTCTGCACCCGCTTGAAGAACATATCGCGTCTCCTCTTCGTGGCGCCATCACGCGTTTGCACGACCGGATTTGGCTTATACGCGCGCTGCGGCGCTGATATCTTCTTCTCATTCTGTACCGGTGTGGTCATGCTGAATTGGAACGGGTGGGGAGCGGCATTCGCGGAGCGCTCCGACAGTGGCGAAGGCCGCGACGGCATGTAGAAACGTTGAGGATAGAAGGTGCTAGTGGCAAGCATGATTGTTAGGTGCGATTACGATAGGTGCGTGCGGTTGAAGCGGAAGAGTGGGCCGTTGATGTGGTGTGGTGTTGTGGTGTGGAAGCGGTTGGGAGGGAAAGGCTGTCGCGCTCCGTCGACGCGAAACGCGGTCGCGCTTTCTTATCGATTACCGACATTATGTAATCGTGACCATGTACGTCATTGGTTCTCGACATCCATACGATTGCCGAAACGCAGAACAGCTACATACGCATTATCTCTTCGGTCATAAATGTCTAGCATGTCCCATTGATAGCAAACACCGCCACGAGCATTGGAATGCTTGGAAAGACACCAACTATATAGTGGAAATCGACCTAAAGTGGTCTTGACATGCCTCCAAGGGACGAATGACATTTTTAATGAGATCGGTCCGCCAACTCTTACTCAAGTCATGACCTGGAGTGAAACACCACTTCACAGCGACGGCATAGTCGTCGCCTCCCTCGTCACTCACGCTTCGTGACCTAGATCATCAGCACCAAAGTGTCGTCAAAGTTGGCAAACTCACCATTGAAGAGCGGCCATCAGATCAAAAGCATGCTTCGTTCCTGCATCACCAACAGGCTGTTTTTTGCGGAATGGGTGATCTTCAAGCCTTCTTCCAAAGCATAGCTCCAGCAGCAAGATCCCCAGCGAGAAGAAATTTCGTTCATCAGCACCAGAGTGACCAGCATTGTCTGATGAGAAACCTTGCTGGACAAAAGGCTCATCGTAATTGAGCATACCATCATCAGCGTTCGGGAAAAAGAGGACATCCCTTTTACTCAGATCTGCGCGTAGCCATGGAGTTGACTGAAGCTGTGCTGTAGAAGAAGCGAGTATAAGAGCAATAGAGTATCTTTGGCGTCTCGAAAGCTTGTTACTGCAATCCGGAGATAAAATTCTATCAAGGGTGAATGATTCATCTGGATTTCGCCCCCTTCGTCTGGTAAGTGGATGAAGGTGATATACCTCGTTGTTGTACCCAATAACCTACAATTTCAAGATGCAGTGAGCGTAGGGCCTAAGGTCACGCACATCGATGTACTTACCCCCATACAATCGATAATTTTTGGGTCTTCGAGAAGTCGGCAAAGCTGAATTGTTGGATCGACGCGACTTTCGTCCACGATCTCTGGGACTTTGGACTTCACACTAGGTGCAAATACGACTATCTTAGGGTTCTTAGGCAATTTGGACAAAGTCTGTTTATTTGGTTTAATTCGAGAACGCGATTTAAACACGGACACGAAAGTGACTTACAGGGGCAGACTGTGTTTCTTGTTGGACTGAGTTCGACTGGATTTGCGGTGTGTCATTGCCGGTTTGTTGGATGCAGGTTCTCGCATGTCCACATTGGATTTCTCTCCACGACCACGAGGCTCGGGTAACACTAGAGGGAGCTATGTACATAAGGATGACGTCGAAGTATGCTTCCGATAGCGTTCGGTGTTCCAGACGAAGGTTCGCAAGGTGATGTTTCAAACACGAGCAGTGCCATGCAGCTTCCAACGCCTTGAAAAGCGCTTCTGATTGTTTATGTGCTACTTTCAGGGCGTTCTCAATCGCGAATACCTGTCGAGGACTACCGGCAGTTGAACAAGATTTCGGAATATCAGACATTTGGTCGCTGGTAACAAGGAGCTTTTCCAGACGATCATTGCATTCTTGAAGTTGCGCAAAGAGCTGTTCTCGTATGGCCTCCCTCAAACTGAATTTGACTCGGAACATCTGATAATCAAAATTCGCCTTGCTTGGTAATGCTCGCGAAGACTTGCTAGGTGAGGGAGAGCGCCTTATAGTCCCATCGGGCAGAGCTAGTCTGCTCTGAAGGACCTTATGTTCGAAACATAGTTCCTTCTTCAATTCTTCTGTCGTTTCCTGCATTCGGACGACGATATCCATGTATATCTTGTAAGATTCCAAAAGTCGCACCTCTAGTCGCGCCTGCAAATCCGGGTCCTTCCAGCCATCACCAGCGGGATTGTCGATCAATTGCTTCTGTAGAACAAATACGTGGTCAGTAGCAGGGCTATCGGGACGAAACACGGACTTACCATGTCATCAACCACGTTGACAACAGGAGACAGCAATGCCCTCAAATTGCGTTTGTAGAGTATTTGGTGATAACTCACATCGCTTCGGCACTTCGTGTATTCTTTACGAACACGCCAAAAGTAACCACCTACCTTCGCCACATTGTGCCAGTGTTCGATACCAGAGATGAGCAGAGGAAACGCTCCGAGGAGCACGCCGGCAATTTCGAGACCGCTCATTTATACACACTTTTTACCTTATATGATAAAGAGATGACGAGTATGTCTTTGCATAGTTGACTAGGCTGTAACTTTCGGCTGACACAATGTTGAGTTTTACAGGTGCCGCCTTCCCCGCCCCTGTACGACATATCTTGGGACAATCTTTCAGCCTCGTCCCTTTGACCCCTTCAAGGGCATCGTGGCCAGGGATCTTCCATTCATCCAGCAGCACTATGATTTATTCAGTGTCCGATCGTTGTCGCGCCTGCATCTTGACTTTGAAGTCGATTATTTCAACGCTTACCACTGCTGGAAGCAATCCGTACGTATCGATTACTCAGATTACAGAACAACTGGAACGACTCAGCCTCTGGACTGGTAATATCGGAGCCCTTCATCCACCTACTTTGACACTATCCGTAGAAGCGCGTTTGCGAGAGGCGAGCGATATCCTGCACCATGTTTCATCGCTACTGGACGATCTGAGCGGAGCTTCAGATGCGCTTCTAGAAATTGTATCCGGACAGCGGAAAGGGGAGCTGGCATTCCAACAAACAAATGACGACTCCGTCAATGATCAGAAGGATGAGATGAGCAAGGAAAAAGAGCTTCTGAATGCAATGGACACTTGTACCACCCGTCTCTTTAGAGTCTCTCGTCTTGTTCGCCAGGCAGCTCCAAGCAACCTCTTCGACAAAGCACTCTCTCGAAATCGTTACCAATTCAACGATCAATTCGATATCGCTTATGTGGGGGAGAAATTTCCAAAGCTAGCAATCAAAGAAAACCAGTGGCTCCAAAAACGGTTGGGTCGTGCTATTACTCAGCGTCGCCATTACCTCACCTACATCCGGGATCATCGTGACGTGTTAGAGGGTCTACCAGCCTACGAACGGCACTTTGACATGGACGTATCGAAGATGCAAGCTGTTTCGGAACAACAATTGCTCTCAAGAAGAACCCTGAAAGAGACAGTGAGCCAGCCGTCAACCTACTATACCAGAGCATCTACCCTCAATCCTGGTCAGATCACTAGTTCCATGCTTAGTGCCGAGATGGATTCGGACCCCGACTACGATGCTAAGACGTATACCACCATAACTCGCTCTTTGGATGAAATACTGGAGTCGGCAGTAACAGTGAAAGTTCCTAGCCTTGACGACTTGCGGATTGGCTCGAAAAAGGACATTGAGTGTCCCTTTTGCTTTCACCTGAAAAGGTTCAAGAATGATAAGGTTTGGCGCCGCCACGTTTTCGGAGACCTTCGATCATACGTTTGCACTTTTCCCGAATACGACTCCCCACTATTCAGTGACATCAATGAATGGTTCCAGCATGAGATGCAATACCACAGGGTAGACTTCAGATGTACTGTATGCGAGGACCGAAGCTTCTCCAACGGACAAATCTTCTCTGCTCGTGAGAGATACATCGCACACATACAGCGACAGCATCCTCAACTATTAGAAGCAGGTGGCCTAGACTTACTACTTCAGATTAGTCAAAGACCTGTCCAGCAAATTGCCGCCCAGGCTTGTCCGTTCTGCTCTGACTGGGAACATCGAGTTATACAGCGTGCACATGCCGATGGCGCAGTATTAGAATCCTACATAGAGGGGGATACGATCGCAGTGCTTCCGCCCGTCTTCAAACGGCACGTTGCGGCGCATTTAGAAGAATTAGCACTTTTTGCAGTTCCGGTTGGATCAGCAATAGGCGACGTTATGGGTTCCAATGCCGCGATCGAAGAAGTCAGAAGCACACGCGAAGACGTGTCAGAGCTGTCTGATCTTGACTTCAGAAGTATAAGTAGTTCTGGAAACGAAAGCCAGGGCGAAGATGAGCTGCACGTTCAAGCCAATGCAGACCGGACCTTCTCCACCAGGTTCACTCCTAATAGGCAGTGGTTTATACCCGGTAACGGTATCGCCCGTGAAGTTATTGAGGCCGATATTCAGACCTACTTAGGCCCGGATGCACTTGTAAGGCCTGGGATAGGCATTGGTGAATATGAAAATTACCAAGGATACTGGATAACAGCATACCGGCCTCTCACTTCAGAGATGATCCAGGAC
This sequence comes from Paracamarosporium sp. OC-R06-R3, assembly GCA_019828545.1. Taxonomy (NCBI): domain Eukaryota; kingdom Fungi; phylum Ascomycota; class Dothideomycetes; order Pleosporales; family Didymosphaeriaceae; genus Paracamarosporium; species Paracamarosporium sp. OC-R06-R3. Next base: position 121,411 of record JACVRA010000488.1, on the reverse strand, counting down.
TTACGATCGGACTCAGAACAATGGCTGATCAGCAGTAATAGCCAAAGTCACGGTCGGGCAAATAAAGGCTCAACTACTCATGTAGCACGACAATATCATGGCCGTACCACATCAGAAGGGCATGCAACCGCTGTAAGCCCAGGTGCCTCTAATCCGCGATATGGTGCAAATGAATCTGTAACATACTCTATCCCGAAGGATGCTCAATCCGATCGGGTAGAAGATAAACAGGTACAATCTGACATTGAGACATCGGGAAATGATGAATATATCTCCACAGTAAGGGAATATTTCTTTTAAGGAAAGTCGTAAAGAAATGGTGGCCAGGAAGCAAATTCAGTAAGCCACCACTACTTCTCAATCCAAGGTTCTCAAATTGCATACTTGACTTACACATGATGGAAGCTTCAAGAGCGAAATTATACGAGGTGTCAGCTTAGCTTGGTCGTGTTGTTGGGAGCCCCGCTACTTTCGAGCCCATGGTCTACCTAAAAGAAAACAGAAGGAAGCAATAAGGCATAATCGATTCTATAGAGCCGGATAGTGTGTCTAGCCACTTGTTTAGATGTTTTAGATATTATGACGGGTGTTATTTGAGCAGACAAAGGTTGAGAGAGAATTTGAGATACACCTTTTCCCATCCGGCACACGAGATATCATCTCTATCGAAAATCTACGAGGGGTAACAAACAGCGCTACGATTGAAGACCTGGGGTTGAAAAGAATGCAAGCTACATTTTGTTCGTGGCGATCGAACCTTCGAGGTTTTGCAAGACCAGACCCTTTTTATACCATCCATTACATATCAGGAGGAATTTTTGGCTGGTCTTCCTGTGCAATACCTTTCGGAAAGCTTAGATGCGGCGTTCAGGTGCTGCATCACTCTCGGCTATCTTGAGAAATCATCCTCAGGGTCGCAATTTAGCAAATAGATTGCCTCGCGCTTCATCTATCGGCTCGGAACAGGTCAATCCCAGATATACGACAGTACTATAAATGTCGTACTCTCTCAATCCTTTCGTCTCCCGTTCCTCCTCCCGTCCGGCCTATTGTCGTTATCTGGAAATTACGCCCCCAAAATGTTACACCGTGCAACCCTTTTCGTACTTCCACTGCTTTACAGAAATGCCTGCGCACATACGTTCATATGGGTGAAGACATCTAGAATCGCTCGCTGAAACTTTAGCTGAACTTTCTAGGGCGTCTTCGTCAACGGAGTAGACCAAGGCCTCTTCAAAGGGATCCGCACGCCACCCTACAATGGCGGTCCTAACGCTGGGGGCTACGCCAACTCACCCGTTAAAGACCTCGACTCCATCGACCTGCGCTGCAATGTCATGGGCGATATCCAAGCGCCTGACACTATCAAAGTGCAACCAGGCGACAACTTGACCTTCGACTGGCACCACGACTACCGCAACGACAGTGACGACATCATCGCTTCTAGCCACCATGGGCCCAGTGTTGTCTACATCAGCCCTGATCCACCGACGGAGAATTCGTTCGTGAAAATCTGGCATGAGGGATTGTATGAGAGTTTGCCGTTCCCGCAGCCAGGAAAATGGTATGCACAACCCAAATCCTTCCCAACATCGCTCAAGCGCATCCTATGCTCGCTCTACCCACATAGCAAAGAGGAACAGAGAAGCCAAACAATGGAAATATACAGCTGACACATTCTCCATAGGTCCACAACAGCCGACATTCGCGCCAACCATGGGGAGATGAACGTTAGAGTGCCAAAAGATCTCAAGGCAGGATAGTGAGTCAGACCGATACTCTTGTGTCCAACTACGAACTCTCTTGACACGACATAGCTACCTCATCCGTGCGGAGATGATCGCATTCCATGAAGGCGAAGTCGCGTACAACAAGAACCCTCGTCGAGGAACGCAATTCTATCCAAACTGCGTACAAATCGAAGTCACTGGGGATGGAACGGTTGAGCTTCCTAAGGGTGTCTCCTTCCCAGGAGCATACTCATACGAAGACCCAGGCATTGTCTATGACGTACGTCCAGCCCTTCCTCATGCACGACCGCTATGCTGACCCCGTAAAGATCTACTGTTCGACCGAAACGAAGAAGACACGAACTACCGCTTGCACTACTACTTATCCTATCCCCGGCCCAACTGTCTGGTCCGGTGCATGGGCTGAGACGACGGCAGTTCCTCTCAGTCCTGTCACCGGCGTTACGACGGCGACACCGTGGTCTACGTGGATCCAGAACTCTGTTGTTACGTCGGCGAGTTTCTCTGATAAAAAGACTGTTACTGTGGTGGGCACTTCGACGTATTCGGCGAAGTGGTCCACTACGTACCAGACTCCAGCGCCGGGGACGAGAAGGTGGTAGGGGGAGATGTAGAAGTAGACTTTATGGGTACTAGAGTCTTTATAAAGCTGTAGGTGTTTGACTCGGTAAAGTGTCACGGATAGTCTTTAGTTCCATAGATGTAACGATTTCTCTCTTTAATGTACCTCCATGCTACATGTGTCCTGACCGAAGTTGTAGCTAATACCTTTGCGTTGTTGTGATTGCCAACACTACTTTGCGTAAAGCAGATTACGCCTGATGCTCAACCTTCCCTTCGTAGTCGAGTCATGTCCGTGAAACGTGTCTGCAATGACCTAGAGATATCTCTGCATAACCTCAAAACCGCGTGTCAATATGAAGGCGCTGACGGAACATTTGGGAAACGTGGTCGAGCTGTTCACAAGCTGAAGTCACACCATGCGGAAGCCGTTTGCGGTAAATTAGAGAGCCACATCCGAGAGCACTCCAGATATGAGGGCCAACACAGGGGCAGGTGGAAGATCGAAAGCGGCGATTTTAACAATGCAGAGCATACATCCAGATAGAGTGACACGTTTGTGTATGGAAAGAGCCAAACTTCGATCCGACGGGACTTAACAAGTCATCGAGGAGCAAGACTCGACTTTGTGAATGCATGTAAGATGTATCCGCCTTCTTCTAAAACTGATTTTTCCTGCAACGTTTGTCCTAGTAATCGGTGATTTTGCAACAGAGTTTGCGGAAACAAGGCAGAACCGGAGGTGCTTGTGGCGAGAGCGTGGGACATGACTAGTCTATAGCGCCAATTCACCTAGTGAGGAGTCCATGGAGATAGACCTGCCAATTCATGCGGTCAAAATAGACGATGAGCGGATCAGTCTTGGCAATCTGGAACGCCTGGAGCTGAAGATCTTCCAAAAATTCGAGCTTAGGGTTTGTTCATCCAAATCTTGACATGTCGGAGCCAACAACCGTCTGTTTCCGCTTGGGTATCACCGCATATCCATCTCATCATCGTCGTAATCTTGGCTAGGCGAATAGCCATTCTCCCTCTCCCTTTCTCTTCTAGCCTCCTCCCTGCTCTTTCCAATCTTCCTCAACCCATCTACCACCCCGGTGACAAAGCTCCTCGCCTCCCCTAACTCCATGCCTCCCACACCGTTCATCTTGAATCCACCTCCTGCGTCCAAAACTTCTACACTCTGCCTCAGCTTCGCCATCCGCGCTTCTCGTAAGTCGCGTAACAGTTTTCGCACTTCGTTGGCGTCGTCGAAGTCGTCGGGGGCGGCTTCGAGGAGCATTGTGCCGAGTTCCAGCCAGTGGTATGGCAGCGCGTCGGCGGCCGCGTCAGCAGTCGAGGAGGGGAGGAAGGGTGGTGACAGCGGGAGTGTAGTACTACTAGGCAATGGTGGTAATCGCGGAGGTGGGGAGAAGGCATCGGGCGAAAACTCGGTTTCATGCTGCAAGATGGCGGCTAATGATTCTGGGGAGAGCCATGGTGGAGGAACGATGTTTGCGCGCCGCTGGCGTTTGAGCAGAAGAGCGAGCCATAGCGGTATCGAGGCTCTTTGTGGAGGATTGAGAGGTTTCAAAGGACCCTGGTGGGCTATCAGCGATTAATCTATTGTTGCGAGCAAGAAAATCTGGCGGAAATGGCGACGGTGGGGTATCGCGGGGCAGTCGTACTCCAAGCAATTCGAGGCCTTCGAGGCGCTGGCGCGGTATGATTGATACGAGCTCCATCTCGCAGATAAATGCTATTTCTGGGGGCGTTAACCCCGGGGGTAAGGGCAGCGCCATTGTGAGAAGGCAATCGTTCAGAGTCGAGCGTGCGGTTTGGACGCGATGTGCACGCGTTGAGACGGCTGAGGCGTTACCGAATTAGCTCTAGCCTCTTCAGGGACCTCCAACTTGACCACGTGTGGCCGCACATTCACCCTATCGCCGTTGGACTATTCCACATTGAAGTTTAGTTGAGGTTGTTAGGAGGAATAATGTCGTCCTTGCGGCAGGTGTGGGCCCTGCCCGTGGCCTTCATAGCCATTGCGAATATTTCAGCCACCTGGTATAAACTCGTGTCCAAGCGGGTGCCGGAGCCCTACCTTGTAAGCATGGACAACATGAGATGCAATTCCACATGATTGGATATTGACTTGAGATAGGATGAGTTCTTCCATGTACCTCAGGCCCAGAGGTATTGTCAGAATGATTATACATGGGATCCCAAAATCACTACGCCACCAGGATTGTACAAATCGCTGCCTACCCATTGTCAACGAAGGACTTGCTGACGTTGCTAGGTATCTCGCATCCTTGGTTTTCAAGCCTCTGGCAGGATGTAATACATCGATATTACGTGCGCTGAATGTCGGAGCTATATGTCTGATCTGTGTTCTGTCATACCAGATACGCCGGACTCTTCGCAAACCCTTTTCTAACCGCCTCACCCATGGCGGACGATCGTCCGTTACTCAGCAAAAAGATGAATGGAACAAGACGCATTTCTTCGATGCCGCTACAGCCCTAAACATCAGTCTATTTCCACCACTGTTCTTCTTCTCCGGTCTCTACTACACGGACGTGCTCTCTACGCTGGTTGTCCTTGCCGCGTACTCTACGTACTTGAGCCAGCGAGGCACCAGTAACTACTTCTTATCGAGCTTGATCACTGTCAATGTCGGCGTATTGGCACTCCTGTCCCGACAAACGAACATCTTCTGGGTTGCTGTGTTTCCCGCTGGCCTGGCGGTTGTAGATACACTGAAGCAATATGATGAGATCTTTGATGCACCAGTCGATGAGGCTGGACCGAGACGTATGTTCACGCTGCGTTGAAAATAGTACGGACTAACTAATCTGTAGACTACTTCGCTTTCCTCGTGTACCTCCCGCGAGACGTTCTCCTCAAGAGACCAGTCGCGGTTATCAAGGCCGTTTCTCCATACGTAGTCTTACTAGCTTTATTTGCGGGCTTCGTCTTCTGGAACGGCGGTGTTGTACTGGGTAATTTCCCTCCCTCGTTTTGCATCCATTGGCTGACCCAAACAGGCGACAAGTCAGCGCACGTAGCGACCATCCATCTCCCACAGATGCTCTACATATGGCCGTACATAGTGTTCTTCTCCCTTCCGCTCACACTCCCAACCCTATCCCAGCCCATTCTCTCCATCCTACCAAAACGACTCCGATCACCTATCGAAACAAACCTCACAGGACCTTCCACACCCACAACATCCAGCGCCATCGCCGCACTCCTATTCAACGCCTTCGCCCTCGCCGCCGTCCACTTCAACACCATCATACACCCATACACACTAGCGGATAACCGCCACTACGTCTTCTACGTCTTCCGCATTCTACTCCGACACCCAGCCGCAAAGTACATCGCCGTGCCAGCGTACTATATCTGCGCAGTTCTCACCATCCGCACCCTCGGCTCGCCTTCCGCCGCGTCTTCCACATCCACAAAAGCGACGCCAAAGAAGAAGAAGCAGCTCAACACCAACACCCAAGACTCTGTACAGATCAGCTTCGTAATCGTCTGGGTTGCTGCGACCGCGCTCTCGGTCATTACTGCTCCGCTCGTCGAGCCGCGATATTTTATCATTCCGTGGGTGCTGTGGAGGTTGCATGTGCCGTCGGGGGCGAAAGATAGGGCGTATGCTTCGCGGTTAGCGCTGGAGACGATTTGGTCGCTTATTGTGAATGTAGGGGTGGGATACATGTTTTTGAATAAGGGGTTTGAGTGGGCGAGTGAGCCGGGTAAGGTGCAGAGGTTTCTTTGGTAGGGAGTTGTGGCGCGTGATGGGATGAATAGATGGATCGTGTGTGGTAGATAGGTGTGCAACGACATAGAGTAGGGAGCGTAGGAGGAGTATGCTCATAGAATAGATTTGACATCTGCGTTATACGGCTTGAGGGTTTACGTTGCGTCACGCCGGCGTTTGTACCTCTGCATCGTGTAACTGATGAAAATCATCGTATAAATAGTCTCATCGATCACAGCTATCCCGACCTTTTGATCAATCAAATACAATACTAGCCTTAAAGCCTATTCACTCATGCTCCTGAAATAGAGTCAAAGTAGACATTGACTAAGTTCCCATCATGTACTCAACACAACACCCCTCCACGTCACCCCGCGCAGAACCACCCATACCACCCATAAGTCCCCTATCCCTAACAACCATCCGAAAAGCATGAACCAAAGCTATCCATCATACTCAAAATACACCACACACACACACTCACCGCCCACTCCAACCCCCCAGCACAACCCCCCAAAACACGTCTCCCTTACAAACTCAAAACCGCACTGCCATGACGCAGCCCCATACCAAAAAAGACACTACTCACCCGCCCACGTCCACGCCGCACAATTGCGTTTAGACCATGTATCCCATGTGCATACATACGTACGCACGTACACACACACGCACATACAAACTTAGAAACCGCAATTCCAAAAGATGACATAATGCGACGCGACGTGACGTGACGAGGCAAGAATAAAGTTTAACTGACGGGATGGATTTGAGAAAGAGAAGGGGACAGGATGCGGTGCGGAACGGAGCAAAGCTAGTGTGACATCCGACGTCGGAAGCTGAGAACGTATCTCATCTCATGTCGAGGAAGGAGTAAGACTCTAAATCACACGTGGGAGACTGCGTAGTGCGGGCGAGACTCGTAAGCAGGTGCGTAAGCAGGGGAGTGTGTATCTTGGGATGGGGAGTAGTAGAGCTCTACATGGGGGAAAGCTGGGAGTAAGTGGCGGATACAACACATCGGTCGACAGACGGTATCCACGACGCTGGACGCCTCCTCAGCGTACCTGCAGCATGCCCTTCCTTCCCCGCCACCGCCGTTCATGCAACCCCCACCCAAACTCATACTTATCCCTTCCGTCCCTCAATTATCGCGCCAGGGTCGCCATATCAGCAATCCACGCTCATCCTCAACCTTCCCAACATCGCAACATGCCATACCGCAAAGGCAATGCTCCCACGCCACACCCGCCCAAACGAGATTCAGGACACGGAGAAAGCGGGCCTACGTGCAAGCATGCAGCTTTTGATACTCGGGTTGTTGTGGGAGGAGGAAGGAGGAGGAAGTGTACCGGGCCTGTGGGCGCGGATGCTCGGCGCGGCGTGGCGTATTTTCCGCGAATTGGATGTGTGGGCGTGGGAAGGGGGTGAAACGAAGCGAGCGAGCGAGGTGGATGATGTACGTGCAGTGTGGTGTATTGGAGTAAGCGTGCGTAGGTGCGTGCGAAATCAATAGAAGATACGCGTGGGTATTGCGTTATGTATGTAGTCTATGTGCTATTTGTGGTGGGTGTGTATCTCGTGGCACGACGGGTGTGGATGTGATGTTCAGATAGGCGTGTTGTGGTGTTCCGATGCTGCGGCTCTGTGTAACGCGGGTGACGGGTGGCCATGCATGTCGCGGGCTAGATAATTGAATGCCGGGTTTAGTATTCCTTCTCCTGCAGTGTGCATGCAGCGCTGCGGCGCGGGCTCCCAGCTGAAGCACATACGAGCGCCATGAGCAGAGTCATGCAGTGTGAAGACTCGATCCCTCGGCTGGCATGCATTGAGCTCTGAGGCACATGGAGATGGCTTTCTTGATTGCTTGGAAGCATGCAACAAGCGAGAAACTTTGTTGATACCGAGAAAGCATTGTGGGCACAATGGCGGTTAACAGGGTACTCCACACTGACTTTAGGACGTTAATCTTAATATGCCGAGTCAGAGAGTGACGCGATGACATGCCGTTGCTCTCTAGTCAGTCAAACTTAATAGGGAATGTGTATCCTGTCCTTAGCCAAGATAAAGTAACACAAACTGTGCTGAGACGACGAGATTCTCTCAGACTCTTCCGCTTGCATGCCCGCCAATGACATTGAGTAGACTGTTGTGAGTGACGGTGGAATAGCAACCTCAACCGTCAAGCATGAATTCTTGTCTAGGTTAACATCCTGCAAGGAGTGTAGTGCAGCCTCGACCTCGATAATCTTATCTGGGATCGCACCTAACGATGCGGAACATCCAGAATCCGTCTCCTCATCGCATCATGATCTTCGCGCATCATTGCTCATGAAGCATGTCAAAGGATCGTAAGTTGCTCGCCCCGGTGCAGGGGTGCTCAACAACAGTCGCAATTTCGCCTGAATGTGCTGACCACAACTTCCACATGGGCGAGCTAACACGAGAGTGACAAATCATCTGTCAAAAGACGATTCATGAAGTAGGGCTGTAAACGCGTACAACAAATATCAACACTAGGGCTCGAGCTTTTAGACGCCGAGGCTGTTGTTCGAATGATTCAGTGTATACGGACCCGCGTCGAGCTCAACCGGGCGTATGAGGCGACATCGTATGTTGTGGACGAGGAGCCATGTTTAGGCGGATTTGACTCAGATTGACGCCGCATTTGATCCTCTGAGGAGCGCGTGAGGGCAACGGGAGCCGATACCCGTATATTGTTTACATGAAAATCTTAATTGAAGGAGCATCGCGGTGGCGATCTGCGCGCATCGCGCTACCCACGATAGAGATTAGGCCTGCGTCACCCACGGTGATGACAGCCGTTTTTCGTTAATAGCGGCATAGGAGCCGCGGTATTGAGTCGCGTGCGGGAACGGCGGATGGCCGTCCGTTGTCAGGCACCTGACCGAAAGCACAAGCCCGATATCAAAGATACAGCTAGAGCACGCCATCCGAACACCCTGAGAACCGATTAGTGCTTTCGCTAGAGTCGGCATGGGAACAGTGCCGGCTTTGTGGAGCATGAGAAATGAGGCTGCGGCGTTGCCATGCTTGGCAACAGCTGCCAGATCATTGCAGTGGTATCGCGGAAAGGCAACAAGGATTCCGCGAGCTGCATGGGCCCCAAAGAGGTCAGATACATGCCGACCGGGGTTTTGGTTCGCGAGGCACCATGAAAGCGGAGGACATGAGGAAATGTCCCCGAGACACACAGTACCAGCTTGCCGGTCCGAGACATTTAGCATGATGTAGATGTTGAGAACATAGGCTGCGAGTATTAACTTGGCCGTTCATTGAATGCGATCAAGGAACAAGATGCTGACACTGAAAGGAAGCGGAAACAACCGTCGAGTCAGCTGATCCATAGACGCTGATCGCAATCCCCAGACGATCCCTGTACATTTTAGGTGTCCGTTAGTGTCTACGTTGAAGACAATGGGCTCTAAGTTGGCACGTTACTTTGTCCACGATAAAGTTGGCGCTTGCATTCTCGATGAAGGTTATCGAAAATTCCCCGTTCGTCCCACGCACCCCACACACTGACCCCACTGTGTAAAGCTTCAGCTGTTCTAGCTTATCGCTCAAATAATAAGAAACCTGTATCTTCACGATATTGTCGGGAAGATTGAAAACGTGTATTGCGATGATGATGGCCTGCTGTAACGTTATCGTCCACGCCTAGATGTATCGATCTCCCTCGGGAAAAAGATGTTTCACGTGACTCAAGAAAAATGCATCTCCCCAAGTCAATGTGCTCTACGCAGCCATGCGTCAAAATTTCCTTGTCGTTGAGCTATTGATCGCGCCGTTGAAGATTCGTAAGGCAGCCCAAACATATACGGATGCTCCCGTACAGCCGCAGATAAACTTCAGCTTGAACAGACGGACTCCAGTCCGTTGCTCGAAGCTCTCGCACTAATGAGATATGCGAACACATGTCGCTTTACTATGTAAAATCTGAATTCGATCACCAGTTCACGCTTGTTCCTTGAGGGCAGCCACTTGATAGGCTATCTGATGATGGGCCTCAACATGCCTGTTGTTCCCAAAAAGCTGCTGCACTAACGCACGGCGGCTGCTTTTTAGGACAATCGTCATAGATCTTCGATGACACCAAGATGTGGATATGTAGTCACTAGCCGACGTCGGAACGGGACGAAATCTCCAGCTGGGGACGCCTTCGGAGGCAAAGAGTGCACCCCGCTGCCTTCATGGTGGCACGTAACTGTGGTGGCACGTAACTGTGATGGCACGTTAGGGTTTACTGCTTGTACAGTTGTTCGGCATCCCTTTGCCTGGGCATTCGACAATGCAAGAATGTATTGAAGCGGCTGAAATCGATCGACTAGGCCAATACTGCATCGAGTCCCAATGAGCTGGTTCTGGTGTAGGCGCGGGATGTTTGCTTTTGCAACACGCTCCAAGGTGTATTCAGGACTGCCCTCCATACTGCGTGTGTGGTAATTGCAGAGACGGTCGGAAATTTGCAGGGAGTGCTCCACTGTATAGAGTGCCCATCCGCTCGGTACAGTGACATGATTTGTTATCATGTCCACAGTAGACTGAAAAGAGCAGAGTCTTCACTACTCCACAAGAGACGTGCGTGTCCACAAGGCCTACCGGACCGCCGGTGAAAAGCAAATATTGGCACGACATATGAGGATCGCCGGAACTGTTGGTCTAGGGCTGCAGCGTCGATGCAAAGGTAGTACGTGGGATCTGGAGCTATCCACCCGTTGCATAGAGGCGTGGGCACAGTGTGGAGTCGTGCCTCCACCACGGCTGTTGTTCCTGGTAGCTGGTGAGGACCACGCCGCCGGCGAGCCCTCGTCACTGCGGTGGGGGCTCGGTGGGGTCGATTGGGATGCCTGGAGAGCTGCAGGGTGACGGGGAAGCTGGGGCCATGGGAGTTGTTGGGTAGCAACTGGAGGGCAGCAAGCACCTAGGCGGGACGGAGGAGCAGTTGCGGTGCCTGACAAGGAGCTCGAGGGACGGCCAATAACGGGATGCAGCAACGCTGTGGGTGGCTAGCGGAGGGATGGAGGCGCTCGGAAAGGTGGTAGGGAGCGATGATCACTGCGCATCCTGGCCGCTGCGGTGTGCCTAGCGCGACGGCGGCGAGACTGGGGTTAAGCTCGCCTGCAGCCCAGTGTGCTCTTGGTGCGCGCCCGGCATGTGCGTCTGCGGGTCTTATGCAGGCGGCCGCGTCCACCGTCGACGTCGTGCCGCCCTCTCCCCTGGCGCGGCGCGATGCGGCTCCTCGAGCAAGGCTTCGGCATCGAGTCCAGCGGGCGGCGGTGGGTCGGTGCGAGTCGTGGGCGCGGCGACGAGGCACAGCGACGCGGCGGGCCGGCGGGCTCTCGCAGCTGCTGGCAACAACGCACCCAGGCGTTGGGGCTGCAATTGGCTGGGTGAATGTGGTCGACATGGCCGTGCAAGGAGGAACAGAACGGCGACCAGGGAGGATCCACTGCGCGCCCGCGATGGCGTCCGCTTTGGGAGCGTGGCGCCTGCTCGCCCCTGTCGAGGAGCACTGACAGCGTCCACGGCTCTGTGCAGGGCACCTGCAGCGTTCTGCAGCGACTCTGGTGCCCTCTGTGCCCGCGCTGCAGTGAATCATATCGCCGCCGTCTGCCTCTCGCGTCTGCTCAGGGCCCTCTTCGACTCCTCCTGCAGCTGCACCGCGTTGCGACTGCCTCTTGCTGCGTCCCTCCTTCCCTCCTCGCGTGGCCGTTCTCGGCTACCTTCGCCATCGCGACCGTTGACCACGGCAGGCACGACCCTTGCAGTACCACGGCAGGAACGACGCAGCACTGAGCTGTGCGGCGGCCCCTCCCTCGACCACCTGGACCACCTGGACCACCTGGACCACCTGGACCTCGCATTCACTCACCTTCACTGCCACCCGTGTCGCCCAATTCGTTTTGCGGCAGACCACGCCGGGCAGAAACCAGCGCCGTTGCAGCTTCCTCGACGTGCAACCCTCTGCGATTGGCGTCCACCACCGTGTTTCACGGCACGCATCACGACCCTCTTCCCACCCGTTACCCTGCTGCCCCAGCCCGCTGCCCGAAAAGGAAGCCTGGGCAGCTCGAGCATTGTGTCGCACGTTGCTCTGTGAACGTGCTGCAGCCCGCCAGGCCTCCGCTCCCCATTGTGCTTTGAAACGCCCTGCAGCTTCGCTTCACTGCGAGCTCGCCACATTCGGCCTGCGGGTACGTCCCTCCCCGTTGTCCAGCGTCACATTCTTCCACTCGGGCCATTCTTGCGGAACCATTCCTCCTGCTCTCATCACAATAACAGTACACAAGCCAACACTAACACCAGCCTCAGCCAAACAACATCTATCGATACGCTCAGACCCTTTTCCCTAATCTTGCCAGTTGCTCCGGATCCGTCGTGGACTGCAAAACCTACTGCTCACAGAGAAACCAGCATTGGCCTGATTCGATGCCTCAGCAACATTGAGTCGCACAGTTAGCGCATTAGTCTTGGAGCGCGCTCCCCCAGCCTCTGCCGACATTTCCCTTCCATCTGCAGTCCGCCATGGCCGACATCATCTTGGACCCGGAAGAACCGAACAAGCACGCCAGTGCGTTAGTAGCGCCATTGAACATCCAGAAGTCGCCCAAGCGATCGCAGAGTAAAGGTCCGGGCCATTCTCGACGATCATCCTCAAGAGGAGCACAATCCGCAACATCGCAGTCGCAGATGTCTCCACCGCTAACTCCACGATCCTCAATACACACACTTGCCGATCAACCCTCGCAGCCTGTCTTTCACAACTACTTGCGCGCCTTCTATCACTTCCATCCCAGCTCCACCGTATCATCGTCCACTGATGAATCTTCCATCACCGTGCCTATTAACCAAGGCGACGTTATCCTCGTGCACTCGGTCCACCCAAATGGCTGGGCCGACGGGACTTTGTTGGCGTCAGGAGCTCGCGGATGGCTTCCTACAAATTACTGCGAGCCGTATGACCACCCGACAATACGAACGCTGCTCAATGCCCTCATCACCCTATGGGATCTTGTTCGTGACGGTGAGAACGGCGATCTTCTAGTCTTTATGAGACAGGATTACATACGGAGCCTGATCGCCGGTGTCCGCTTCTTCTTAGTGAGTAGATGCCAGCTTTTACTTGGTCGCAAATTGAACATCGCTCACTGTTGTCAAGGAACGGACGGATTGTCTGACGAGGGAATCACCTCTTATCGTAGCCCATGTCGGTCTCCGAAGGATGCGCAAAGGGTTACTAGGTGATCTCTCATCTCTTGTCAAGACCGCTAAAAAGCTGCAGGAGGTCCTGCAGTCCAACGACTCACCTGATCCTGTATTTGGGCGCCTGGACGAACTTGTGCTCAAAGCATTCAAGCTTGTGACCAGAGCTGTCCGATTCCTCGACATATGGGCGCAAGATGCGGTGTCGCTGTCATTTGACATGGGGGAGGGCAATAATAGACCTCTGACCCCTCCATCTGACTCCGCTGATCTCGCAATGCAACCGCCGGCAACGTCGAATCAGAGCGACGCAGACAGCGCGCAAGCGAATGAGGAACCAACTCATGTATCACAAGCGAGCGCGAGTGTAACGCGCGAGCTATTGGACCACGAAGCAACGCAACCACGCAACCTTGCTCGTCTCTCCGTTGCCTTCTCGATTCCTTCAGACTCGGACGCGCTCCAATCACCCCTCTTGCCTCCACAGCCCCAAGGTCAGGCAAAAAGATTATCTGTTACGCATCGCCTGTCGTACACCGGAAAGTCTCAAGGCACGCGAAAACACAACCTTGCTTCGGAGCGGCTGAACGCTGCACACGATTCTTTTCTAGGCTTTATAGCCTCGTTTCTTGGGCTGCACCTTCAGTCGCGCTCCTCTGGAGAGCTTGCAGTGACCACGCAAGAAGCTGTCGTCGCATGCCGGAACCTTCTCGCAGTGGTCGAGGAAGTATGGGAACGCGATTCACGAAGATCCGAACAGTTAGAGCAGGCAAAGGAGACGATGTACACGCGACTCACCGAACTTGTCCAGGCGACCAAAGACATGTTCAGCAGCTCCGAGGCGGGCATGGGTGAGGAGGTGATCATGCCGGAACAGGGCAAACAACTTGTCATTGCAGCCACGAGTTGCGTCCGCTCAGCTGGAGAATGCGTAACAAAATCAAGACTGGTGATCGAGCGCATAGGGGACTTTGAGTTTGAAAATGAAGAGCACGGCCTATCTCATGTTGTTTTCGATCAACTCAGCCAAAATCGCCTCAGCCGCGATGAACTGCAGGATGCGCCTCAACTCGAAATACCAAGCCAGGTAGAACGACCCGCAGAGACTGATAAACCACTTCCTCCGCCACCAACCGATGAGCGCAAGTCGTTACCACCGCTGGTCATATCGGAATCGAAGCCGCTCCCTGATGTTCCACATTCACCCTCAGCAAGCATTCAACCCGCGGGTCTTCGGCCCTCTCAGAACACTTACGTGGAAAGCCCGGTCGCAACCTCATTTCGGTCGTCCATGTCATCTCTGCCGCACGCTTTGGCACCACACACCATTCCACAGATTCCCCAGCCGCACACTTCGGACCACTCTCAGAGTCCTGTTAGTGCGACACAGCGATTTTTTGGAAAATCGGTCAGGGCAGACAGCGTCAATGCTTCAGTTGCTGATTCCAGTAGCACATGCAGATACAGTATGCCAGGCGAAACTGGTAGCATATTGTCGCAAACCTCAACCAGGGCAACGACACCCGACCAGTCTCCCGCGAAAAAGTATAGCGCGCAAACGCTGACAAGCAGTTTTGGTAGCTCATCGGAGCTTCGATCTGTCGCAAGCGAAGATGTCGCGGCGGCTGAAGAGCATCTCCTCGAAACCACATATGCTCATGAGCTCCTCTACAACAAGGAAGGCCAGATCTCTGGAGGTTCGCTTCCAGCCTTGGTAGAGCAATTAACCCTCCACGATTCTACGCCTGATACTAGCTTTGTGACCGCTTTCTACCTCACGTTCCGGTTGTTCACCACTCCAGTAGAGCTATCGCAATGCCTGATTAGTCGGTTCGACCATATTGGCGATAGTCAGTCCGTGGGTGTCCCCGTCCGCCTACGAGTCTACAATGTGTTCAAAGGTTGGCTGGAAAGTCATTGGATAGTCGATTCCGACTCTGCGGCCCTCGGCATCATCTTCTCATTTGCGACGGGAAAGCTGCGATCGGCTCTGCCTGCTGCAGGTAAACGCCTTGCAGAACTAACCTCCAAGGCCACCGAGGTCCGCGCTGGAACTCTAGTTCCTCGTCTCCAAACATCCCTAGGCAAGACTGGTATTTCTGGGACTGTGTTCATCCCCGCAGACAACACAGCGCCTAGCCCAAACATAACCAGGAGCCAGATGAATGTTTTAAGAGGATGGAAAGAAGGCAAGGTACAATGCAGTATTCTTGATTTTGACCCGCTCGAGTTGGCAAGACAATTCACCATTATCGAATCGAAATTGTTTTGCACGATACAACCGGAGGAGCTCCTCGCTCTTGAATGGACGAAGAAGGCGGGAAAAGGCGTTAACGTCAAGGCGATGTCTACGCTCTCGAATGACCTGACCAATCTGGTGGCAGATACGATCCTGCAGCTAGAGGACGTAAAGCGCCGGGCTCTTGTCATCAAACAGTGGGTGAAGATTGCGGCCAGATGCGTGGAACTCAACAACTATGACTCGCTGATGGCGATTCTCGCTTCATTGAACTCTTCCACAGTACTACGGCTTAAAAGAACTTGGGAGCTGGTCTCTGCCAAAACAAAGGCTCGATTCGATGAACTCAAGACAGTTACTGATCACGGTCGTAACTATGCGGTCCTTCGCCAGCGTCTACACGATCATGTCGCTCCCTGCATTCCTTTTGTCGGCATGTACCTCACTGACCTAACATTTGTGGATGCTGGGAACGGCGCAACACGCCAGCTACCCGGTGAATCTGGAGAGGATGGCATTCCTGTGATCAATTTCGACAAACACATGAAGACCGCCAAGATCATTGGACAATTACAGTCGTTCCAGGTGCCTTACCGCCTGACAGCGGTTCCAGAAATGCAGGAGTGGATGGAGTCCCAGATACAACGAATGCACTCGAGCACCCAAGCCAACCCCCAAAGCTTTCACCGACAATCTTTGCTCCTGGAGCCTCGAGAACCTCCACGAGTTGTCAAAGCCGCTCCTCCTCCAGTCACCAGTGGCGCAGCCAGCGTATTTACGACCGACAGCCGTGCCGGTACCAAAGATCGGTTCGAAATGTTGAGTATGTACTTCTCCAACAACATCAAGGACCGGTAGAATCACCGCGTTCCTATCTGGGCATCACCTTGTGATCCGCCTTACCATGCAGCTGGCTTCTTCTTGGATAGCTCGCGTATCTTCATCTCAGATGCACGGCCTTGTCTTACTTTCACTTCTGCGTGAAGACAAATGAGCACCGTGTTGATCATTGCGCTTCCTGTTTCTGCATTCTGTTTATTGTTACGGCCTTTTACGACATGAACGCTCCATTTCCTGTTTTGTTTGTTCAGATACCACTATTAGCGATTTCTGTTTTCTGCGAGTACGGAGCATTGCATGATTTGCGGGCTGAGATGAGTACCGCGTGCCACTCCATGGTTTTTCCTGGGATGGAGTTGGAGCATCGGAATGGGAAAGGAGTCTGATAGACTCAACCGCTGGGCGTATGACAGCGGGTCTTCTGTATACAGGGAAAGGACAAAAGCATAAGAGGGATGGGCGATGGCAATATCCAGTGTATAATCTTAGTCGCATGTGCATATCGGGACGTGGAGCCCAAGATAATGGAAGCGGAGTTGATGCAATCGAGCAGCCTTTACTCAAACTCGGCGATGGTTGAAGCGTGGGCAGATGATCGACTGACTGGGCCCTCGTGCAGATCGCAGATCCTGTTGATTTGATCGAGTTCACGAGCCTCCGGCTGGCACTTTCCGTGGCTGAAGGGTGTGGCGTTGGAGGCAGCGAACAGCCGGTTTCGTGACAGTTCCGGAAGCACCCAGCCTTTGTGCACGAGACCTTTTTTTCTCTCATTGCTGCCTCACCCCTTTCCCTGCAGAGCGTGCCCTCATGAGTTTACTCTCTTCTTTTATTATTGATCCAGTTGTCCGCCAGGCACGCCGCTTCTCGAGCGCTGCTCCAAACGGCGCCAGCGAGAGCGAGCAGCGACTATCACATGCAAATGACATCGAGACGCCCACAACATTCTCTGCACCTCGTGACGGCAGCGCGACGACACTCCAGGAGGATGCTCATGCCAGCAGCAGCTCATCCGCGCTAGAGGCAGGAGAAGGCTTTCGCCAGGACGAGCGAACCACTCGCCGTCCTCTCTCCGCCGTCCGCGACGAGCAGCGACACAACAATGACGGCACCGTGCATCCCCCACTAGGCGTACTGTCGCGCCGGATAACTGCTCCGAGCGCACCCATCAATATTCCCGGCGATGCAGATATGTCTGCAAACCCCTCGCATGCTCTGGATGTGCACCTTCGCCGCCTGAATCTCGACCCTACTCATGCCGCGACCCGCCCGCGCGACATCGCCAGCCCAGCTTCCACCGCAGATGGTCGAAATGCACCCGCCATGTCCGAATCGCTGCCCGCAGACGATGGGATGCGCCATCTGCGGGCTCGCATACATGAGATCAGGGCCATGAGCATTGGCGACTCAGACAAAGCTCGTATGATGCATGGCATCATGACGGAACGCTACAACTACCTGCGCCCAACGTCGCCTAGCAGCTTTGTCTCGCACGACCGTCCCTTCACGCCCACGTCTAACCAGTCTGTTTTCTCCGACGCCCACTACTCTTCGCCTGTTTCTACTTCTTCAGACGTCGACCCAGACAACCCCTTCAACCTTCGGCCTGGTGATAAGGAGCCTACGTACCGGCCACGTCCAGCTCATCCCAGCGCGGACGCGGACGCGGTTGTAGAAGATGAAGACGCAGACATGTTTGAAGAAGAGGCTTCTCTTGGCTGCCAGCACTACAAACGCAACGTCAAGGTTCAGTGCTACGCATGTCGGCGATGGTACACTTGCCGGCACTGTCATGATGCGGTAGAAGACCATAACCTAGACCGGAAAAAGACTCAGAACATGCTCTGCATGGCATGCGGCACTCCTCAGAAGGCTACTGAGTACTGCACAAACTGTGGGACACAATCAGCATGCTACTACTGCGACATTTGCAAACTGTGGGACAACAACAGCAGTAAGAAGATCTACCATTGTGCCGATTGTGGTATCTGCAGAAGGGGGGAGGGTCTGGGTAAAGACTACGTGCACTGCAAGGTACGTTAGGGGAAATAATTTGTGGGATTCCGCTGACGTGCGTTAGAACTGCAATGTGTGCATATCGATAGCCTTTGCCACAACGCACAAGTGCATCGAGCGAGCTACTGACTGCGACTGTCCCATATGCGGAGAATATCTGTTCAACTCTTCTACTGCTGTCGTGTCCATGCCATGTGGCCATTACTTACACAAGGAATGCTACAACCAATATATGGAGACCGCATACAAGTGCCCCACGTGCAAGAAGAGCGCTGTCAACATGGAACTACAGTGGCAAAAACTGACGCAGGCAATTGAAAGTCAGCCAATGCCTGAGCAGTTCGTCAACACACGAGCTATCATCCAGTGCAATGATTGCGCTGCAAAGTCATCAGTCAAGTATCATTGGCTGGGCAACAAGTGCAACAGCTGCGACTCATATAACACCAACGAGCTCCGCATCTTGAACGGACCAGAAAGCGAGCAGACTGCCAATGCAATTCTCGACGAAGTCGATGATGAAAACTCTGGAGCTCGATCACCAGTCAGCATTAGCTCTCCTGCGTCGCTACCTCTTCGCTCTCCGCGTTACTACTTCCAGCCTGACGAACCGGAGCAGACGTGGCTACCAGGACAACTCCCATCCTTTCCTTTCCAAATACCACAGTTCCCAGGCATGCCACAACCAGGGCAGCTGCCATCTTTCCCATTTCAAATGCCACAGTTTCGAGGTATGCCACAATTCCGAGGCATGCCTCGAATGCCTGAGATGCCACAGATGCCACAGATGCCAGCCCCATACGAACTATTGGACCGCGTCCGCCGGACTTTCGACCATTACCTGAATCCCACTGGTGAAATCCCCAACGAAGCCGTCCCCATCATCGACTTGGATGAAGAGCGCCGCGAAACACATGCCACGGACGGCACAGCCGTACAACTCCCCGCCCTGCCACAGTACGTCCTCGAGCGCTTCAACCGCTCCATCCTCCCTCTGCGCAACTACTTGAACCCCGCTATCGACCAGATACCCACATTAGATTTGTCTGAGGATCACGATGCCGATGGAATGCAGTTTTGGGGGGAGGATGGCGGACGGTTCGATCGTTTCTTGTCCGGTGGCGAGGCAAGAGATGAAGATGATGAGAGTAGCAGTGATGAGAGCGAAGATGAGCATGAGGAGGAAGATGACGGCGAGGGCGATGACGAGGATGAGAACGACATTGACCTGCCTGGGCATCGATAAAACTCGCTCTGAAATAGACGAAGGCATGAGTTTGCATTGTAGGCGTTATGAGAGGCATGGCGTGAAGCATATACCCTATGTAGTGGCATTAAAAGTTATGTATATCAACGATTGAAAAGAAAAATGCGAGCAATAGGATGTATATTCAGTACCGACATTTTTACATGAATTCACTCCACATGATGTTCCTAATTCGCTACGAAACAACCTCTATCTAGGTGTCCGCTTGTTGTGCTTGGAGTGGGTGACTAAGCGCTCGGCTAGTTGGCGTCTTGGCGAACCGAAATTCCCACACGCGAAAATCGTCGCTTCTTTTCAGGAACTTCAGCTTCAAGCCGCCCGTCGACCTCACCTCCACTAACCACACAGCGGAATTATTCAGTAAGAATCTACTTTTCCTTCATTCTCTTAACGCACTGGGCATTCATCTCAATTGCGCAACCATTGCCGTTGGACCTTGCTAACCACTACCGCCTACAGAAATGTCCACCGGAGCCAAGAGCAAGAAGCCCGCCGTCAAGGCCCAGCGCAGCGCCATCGCTGACGTCGTCGCGCGCGAATACACGATCCACCTGCACAAGCGAGTATGTTGAGTTCAGTTTTGTGAAGTCCACCGGATACCGCGCACTCTGTGAAAGGAGTGTGTGGGTAGGGCGGAAGACTGTTCGAGATATACAACGGATGGCTAATACAAGGGGTGGTAACAGGTTCACGGTGTCTCTTTCAAGAAGAGGGCCCCGCGCGCCATCAAGGAGATCCGCGCTTTTGCTGAGAAGGCTATGGTACGTTGGAGCCCTGGGTTGGAACGAAGTGCTCTTTCGAGAGGCTTGCGTTTCAATTTTTCATGACGGATTGAACTAACGAACCATGCAGGGCACCACGGATGTCCGCCTAGACCCCCAGCTCAACAAGAAGGTGTGGGAGTCTGGTATCAAGGGCGTTCCGTTCCGCCTCCGTGTCCGCATCTCCCGTAAGCGTAACGACGAGGAGGGCGCCAAGGAGAAGCTGTACTCGTATGTGCAGGCCGTCAACGTCAAGGACCCCAAGGGTCTCCAGACCACCGTCGTTGAGGACGCGTAAGCTCACTTGGAGCGTGGAGGATGAATGTGATGAAGCATGGCATGCATAAAAGGATGGCGTTCCGGCGGGTGCTGAGTAGCGATTTTCTAGGGTCTAAGCGAAAGGCTTGAATGATATCCAATGAAGGTTCATACCCGCCATCTTGATGTTCTTCACCGTGATTCAAAGCTTAATCGTAGCAGTGCACCTCGATCATTGAACCCGCGTTTCATATGCTAACGAGCTACCTTATCCCTCTTCCGCCAACCAATCCTCACCGCAACTGTATACATCCCTGATCATTCCCTCACTTTAGCTCTGACCTCGCAATCACAACCCGCAACACATTGCTCACTCAGGCATCCCTTGACTCTTCGCCGTGTCCTCCACGCCCGGCAACCAATTCACCCTCTGCTTAACAAAGAACTCGTTCCTCGGCCGCAACTTCGTCTCCATCAAACTGAAATCATCAATCGTCCCAATCCGCATAATCGACTGGCCAGGGAACCCAGTGCCAACCCTATACATGAGCGTACCACAAGTACCGCAGAAGTAATCTGTACTGTATCAGCCTCCTCCATTCATCAAGACTACAAAGAAAGAAAAGCGGAAGAAAGAAAGAACCAAAAAAAAAAGAGGGCACAACATACTCGTCATCAAATGCCCCCTCGCAATCGACTCCCTCTGCCCAAACGTCTTGAGATTCTCCTTCCCGCGCAGGTGCACGAGATGCGTGTCCAACACCGTGAAGTTCGACGCGAACATGCTGGCCGTGATCTTGTGGCAGTCTGCGCAGTTGCATACGAACGTCGTTACAAGGCCTGGCGCTTCGGTGGGAAACTGTAGCTGTACGGCGCCGCAGAAGCACGTCGCTGTTGCTTCTGTGTCTGTGGACCAGCCGTCGCGGGCGAGGCCTGCGAGGGGGAAGTCGGAGGGGTGTGTCGTGGGCGTGTGTTTTGTGGACATTTTGGGTTGGGTTTGATGGATTTGAATGATGGTGTGGTGAGGAATTGCGTGTAATTAGAACGGGATTGTGCTGGGTAGTAGTGTGTGAGTGGGTTTGTGGATATCTACATCTTGAAGCCAGCCTCACGCGTGGTATTTATGCTAGATACTCTACGCTGCGAACGTAGTCTGTGTCTTCGCAGCAGGAGAAAGAAATGCGCTACGTCAGGGCTACAGTTCACGATACAGCCAATTGGATCTCAGGACGCAAACTACTGCCGTCCGAATGGTTCTGTCGATGATGCTGCTGTCGAGTGGCATTTGTAAGGTTCTGTGTCGTCACTCCGCTCTGTGCGCGGTTGAGGGGTTGCGTTAGGACATGTACGATGGGGGGATTAGTAACGTTTGGGGTGATGGTTGATTGGTTGGGTGCCCCGCATGCGGAGTGTACGGTTGTATACAGTGCGCGTTTGTACTTGTGGTGCAGGATGCGATAAGGTGGGTTGGTTCGTAGTGACGCGTAGGTAAGCAGACTCCGCTGTGACAAAGCATGCCGGGGATCGTTCGGGGATGCGCGGTGCACGGCCGATGTGGCGATGCAGAGTATGTATGGGACGCTGATCTATTCTGCTGTGGGCTACATGCAGGTATATTATAACATACTCTATCCCGACTTCTTATTACTTTCTACTATGTTATTACTCCTTGAATACCTTGAGATAATTAATCCGCCAGTAGCTCTCTGCGAATGCGCTTGGGTTCTTTGAGACGTAGTCGTTGCAGCTTGCTGCTTTCTTCGAACTGTTGCGCCCACCCGTTAGCCTACATATTCTTTTCTTTGTAGCGGTGACATCGTAGTGAGACTTACCAAACTGGATTGCTCGCCCAAACGGCGTTGCCCCAATCGCCGCAGAAAGTCGTGTCAATAACTAGCCTGTGGTTCACGAAGTGCTTGTTAAAGTCGCACCCACTGCCAGCGAAGTTCGCCTGCGGCGTGCCCCATGTATCAGGCTCAGGACTGTTCCCGAAGAGGTTGTAGGGAATCGCGTCCCGTGGCCAGAACCACATTTTGATTCCGGTGGATGTCCATTGCATGGCATAGATGCCACCCCAGCCCTTGTTGACGGGAGTACCTTTCGTAAGGTTAGATTGTGAAGTTATACAGAAGCGTGATTAGGTGGGCAAGAGGAGATGTGGTTGCAACGTTGTGTGCACTGCATGTTTGGGCGAGCAGCACCGCTGAGTTTGAGGGTCAGGCTGACTGTACGTACCGAAAGAAGACGAAGACGGGTCGTCGATGCCGCACCCAGCATTGCTGGTCTGTCCCGCAGCATTGATGTAGCAGTTCTTTGTCTTGACTGTGCCCTTGCTGCCGGTCCCCGTTATGGTGCATCCCTCTGATGTGTGCAGAGACATTGCGTTTCTGGTTGAATCGTGGATGCCTTCGATGATGTCGATCTCGCCGTTGGCGGGCCAGGTCTTCTCTGGGCCCCAGGACCAGAAACTCGGCCAGCTTCCGCAGGTGCTGGTCGGCATGTGCAGCACGTCTAGTATGAAGAGTCCTCGGTTGTAAAGTTTCTTGCTCTCTAATCGTAGGCTGGCACGTCCGTTGGGCGCCTGGTTCTTGCTGTCTACGTTGAGGAATACATTGTTGCCTGTTACATTGTAGAGACCCTGCGATAGGGCATCTGCTTGGTTGAGGAAACTGATTGGATTAGTCTGGAGTCAGAGAGTGGAGTAAAGATTAAGCAAATTGACGTTGCTTACCGGACGAAACCGTTGGTCGGATCTGCACCAGAGTAGAAGTTGAAGCAGTTCTGGAAGGAGGGGCCAATGCAGTGGTCCTGAAGAGTGTATGCGGTGGTCGCTGCGGGAGCTGCTGCTAGAGCAGCGTAGAGGACGCTTTGTAGATGCATGACGGTAGATTAAGAATTATAGATAAGTGAATACGAATAATGAATGGCTGCGAGCAAGCCCAAAGTGCTTCTCGCGACTGTGCAGCGCTGCGAAATTATCTCGAGTGCGGTACCCTACGGACTAGAGGAAGGGACTGACAGAAGTATATCTGGAGCACGGCAGCCACTAATGCAGGAACATCTGCAGGCAATCAGCCCTCTCAAGCCCATGATCAAGCACTGTGATTACCCCTTACGGCGTGGCCGCCATCTACGGCGCGGACAAGATGGTGGGCAGCCACTCTGGACCTGGAACGTTCATGATTTGGCCAATAGATGTTGTCGCTGATTGATAGCGAGTCATCCTTGGCTGCATAGGCGGTATTGAATCAGTTTGTCCTTTCCTGGACACGAGAGGGCTGGCTGGATAAGCGACGAGGCGTTCGGCAAGTGTGCCTGGACCGGCGTCGGTCCGTCTTAGTCTGCGGCCGTAACTTGCTTCCGACAAATTTTGATGGACAACGTGTGCAAAAGAAGCATGGTAGTGACTGTATCATTTGCTGCATTCTGAGAAGGCTGCATTGTTTTTGGGGCGGTAACAGGGATGTTAGATTTGGCAAGTGGTGTACATGGGTGGTGTTCTACATGGCGCGGTTAATTTACACCAGCTGCCCCGGCGAGCCCTAGCGTCAGGTGCTTCACGGGGCGCGATCGCAAATTGATACACACCGAGACGTCTCGGTCATTCGGTCTTAAAGTTCCAGGCTCGTGACTTCACTGTTGCCTACTCTTTTCGTCGCTCGTTTCCTCCTCGTCGTACCAGCCCAGGTATTGCGCAAGGTATTCTCCAGTCAACCCCAAGGCGATTCCACCCCCTGTAAACCAGGCACCGTTCTTAAACCACCACCAGCAATTCTTTACGTCTTTGAGCTGAACTCTCCAGATCATGGTACCGAGAGTGACAGCAGCGCTTCCACATGCTCCAGCGAAGAAAACGGGCCCCATACCTGCGGCGACACCCGTGGCGGCTAAGAGGCTGAGTTGCACGGCGGCGAGACCGGTTAGAACGGCTTTTGTCTCTTTATCATGCTTCAATGCGATACTCTTGATGCCCGCTTTTGCGTCGTCCTTGATGTCCATGTGAGCGTAGATCATATCATAGAGGACGGTCCACGCGACGTTGCTCGCATAAAGGCACGCGGCTGCTGTCAGCGCAGCTTGGTTGGAAAGCAGATCAACTCCCAGCGCAGGGAAGCCCATCATAGCACCCCAGGAAAACGTGAGTCCGAGTACAAACTGCGGATAGTTTGTGACTCGCTTCGCGAGAGGATATGTAGCCACAAATAGCAGCGACGGTGTCGCGTACCAGAAACACTCGAAGGGTAAAGAAAGTAAGACGCCCAATCCGGTAAGAAGTTGAGCACCCGTGAAGACGATAGCAGCCTGGGGGCTGATGGCTTTCCTTGCAATGGGACGTAAGCGCGTGCGCTCAACATGTGGATCGAGATTCCGGTCCCAGAGGTCATTTATCGTACACCCTGCGCCTCGCATGACGAGTGCGCCGGTGAAGAACAGAGCAGTCGTGCCGGCAACTGCTGAGGGTGCCGCCAGTGGTGTCGCCATGGTGGCGGCAATAAGTGTGCTGAACAAGCATGGGAAGAAAAGGTAGTAGGTTCCGGTGGGTTTATCAAGCCTGATGAGCTCTGCATATGGTACGATAGGTTTGGGTAAGTAGGATAAGAGACCCGTTGTAGGTGGCGTGTATGCTGGTAACACCCTAGGAGGCTCTTGGGTTGCTGTTGCTAAGCCTGCGGACTGTATCCGGGATGAGAATGGGTCTGATTTAGTGATAAACGAGATGCTATCCTTTCGAAGAGGTATTGCAGATGTTAGTTCCAACTGATGTCTCGTCTTCGGGGACGTGAGCGAGACATTATGCTGTAACCGGATATTGACGGCTGGATAGACTGATCTCCAGTGCGCTCTGGAAGAGTGGCGTAAGCTTTGCAGCCCAGATGCCGAGCTTTGAAACCGTGGTAAGCGTAGTGTTGCCATCGTAAAATTGGTTTTGAGAATGTAACGCGTCCGGTATGCTGCTCAATTGTATTTTGTGAACTGCCCCAAATGCTCTTTACTATAGCAGAACGGGGGTCAATCAATCATTATGTGGATCGCCTCACTTCACTTGGCCGAATTGCTCTTAACTGGAATGAAATGAAAAAGGACAGAAAGTCAATGGCCGGCGGTGAGAGGGAGAGAGGTGAGAGTCGCGTCGTCCGTGCACGGTTTTCTCACCAGATCACGTGCTTTCCCCCAACCGTGGGTGCATCTTTCCCAGCTTGTCGACATAAGCGGCGTGCGCCTTTGCTTGTCCTGACCTCGCCGCCCTCCGCGCGTCCCCACCGCTGCGGTGCCTGCGCATGCTCGCCGTCTCTCGAACTTGTCGAAAGGGTTCCCACGACAGACTTGCGCTGCGCATCTCGCGCGACCGCGAAGCGCGCCGATGAAGTAGCTACCTCACCCGCCCGAACAACACCCGTGGAAGCGCCGCCTCGACCCCCGCGATGCCGGCGGCACGACCGCAGGCATCGTTCGAGCCCATCCCCCCCGATTTCGACGTACGAACATTCGTCGAAACCGCAGACAACTTCCAATATGCCGACCGAATATCCTACGAGATGATCGCCAACAATGGCATAGAGCAGTTCGAGAAGCTCGTGTTATTGCACGTTATAATAGGAGGCAAGCCACTGGTGATAGACGGCTTTGAGGAAGTGCTGGACCCATGGACATTTACGCCGTCGTGGCTCCGCGACAACATGGGCGACAAGCGTGGGTGGAACTCTACCACGGGCTCTGCGCAATTATGCTTACAACTTCACAGCCGAAAATGCGCGCAACCTGACCTCTAAAGAGAACATTCCACTCACGATCAAGCATTACCTCAAAAATATGGGCAAGCTCACGGAGCAATTCTTTGAGGACGCTGAGCGTTATCGTGATCAAACACGGCAGCGCGTCTACCTCAAGGACATTGACTGTCCGGACGTGTGGCGAAACAAGGTCAAGGAGCACATCCCGTCGGGTCTGTTCTATCTCAACGAGAGCACCGGAGACATAGGCGGACCGGGAGCCCTCGATAAACCTGGCGGTCGCAAAGGTCGAGGAATTGGGCGCGCAGGTGATCTGATGAGCAGCTTGCCGCCGGAGATCCGCGCTGAGAACCTTATGTGCTACATTGGCCACGAAGGAACCTACACGCCGGCCCATCGAGAGATGTGCGCGTCTCTCGGCCAGAACATTATGGTGAACGCCTCCACAACAGTTGGTGAAGATGGGAAGCCCGAGAGACCAGGCTCTTCCTTGTGGTTTATGACTGAATCTAAAGATCGACATCTCGTGTCCGAGTACTGGCTGTCGACTCTTGGGCATGATATTGAAGTAGAAAACCATTTCGCACAGCTGATCGCGTGGAAGAAAGCTCCTTTCAAAACGTATGTTGTCGAACAGCGACCCGGCGATTTCATCTTGATCCCGCCGTTGGCCCCTCACCAGGTTTGGAACCGTGGCACACGCACTATGAAAGTAGCCTGGAACCGAACCACCGTCGAAACTCTTGAATTGGCCATGTCGGAAGCGCTGCCAAACTCCCGTATTGTGTGTCGAGACGAACAGTACAAGAACAAGGCAATCGTGTACTACACTCTTCTCAAATACTCCAGTCTGATCAAGCATGCTCGGGCGCAGAGCGAACTGGGTGGCGAACAAGAAGATATTATTAACAGCTCACTCAAGATTCGTCACGTCCAGCGCGACTTCAAGAGGTTGTTTGACCTTTACAAGAACATACTGCTCTCCGAAATGTTTGCGCCTGAAGCACAGCAGCCTCGAGAACATCCCGAGTTTTTACCCTTCGATGGCAACGTCACTTGCGCTTACTGCAGGTGCAACATCTTCAACCGCTTCTTGACTTGCAAATCTTGTAAGAACCTCTATAGCCAAGACATAGAGGAACCTTACGACGTCTGTATGGATTGCTACGGCATGGGTCGAAGTTGCGGATGTCAATCAGGATACACCTGGGTTGAGCAATGGAAGTGGAAAGATTTGATGCATAGGTATGAGGAGTGGCGCGCCCAGATAGTCGAAATCGATGGCCGCCTATCTGAGAAGACGCCTTTGCCGTTACAAGAAGAAAGGCGTTATCTTAGCAAGAAAACTCTTGCTCAAGTGTGCCAAGAGCAACTCAAGACGCGACCTTTCGTGGATATGAAAAACCCCCATCCTGCGAACGAAGAATCTGAAGAAGAGGCGCCACAGGTTGATGCAAATGGTTACCCAAAACCGGCGAAGAAGAAGTCTAAGCAGTGGCTGAGTAAACATAAATCCTGTCATGTTTGCTTGCATCGACATCCCAAATGGAAGATGGCTTTCTGTACCAGTTGCGATTATGCCTACTGCTATGGCACCCTATTTCGAGCGCACGATATGATGCCAATAACCGTCATGGAAGACCCCGCCTGGAAATGCCCGCATTGTAGGCGAGTATGTAATACTGGCAAGTGCCGAAGTGATCCTCGACAGAATTCATATGAACCTAGGGGGACTTTGTTGGGCCATGACACGAGAAAAGTAGCGGATCCGCGATCAGTGGAATGCCTTGTGGATTTCAGCATCTCGAACTTGAACTGGGTGCGGGAAGAGGATCTGGCCATGGCGAATCGACGCGCAGCTGCCGAGCAAGCGAAACTGGTAAATCCAGAATTTGACGATCGTTATATGGATCTCAACCATGATCCAAGTCGAAATGGTATTGCCTACTCACCAATCAATGGGACTAGCGAAGTTGATGACCATATCAACGGGACTAACGGCAGTGGCTTCCCATCAGCCATAGACAATTCCTTTGCAGATGAAGGAAGCTCTTTCTATCCAGATCCGGATGCGGAGATCCCGCGCCTTGGTAAACGCAACCGCGAAAATGGGGTCGAGGAAGAGAATGCAGATCACAGAAGGAGGAAAAAGAAACAAAAAAAGAACAAAAATGATACGCCGCAACGCCTCGAGCCGAAAACCACTTCTGGGAAGCAGTATCAAAAAGAAGTGCAACGGAAACTACTCGATGAAGCCAAGCGGAAAGATCAGTCCATTTTCATAGCCGCCAGAATGCAAGGAAAATCTAAGGTTGTTAGGTTCCAATTGGATAGCGACCTTCTTGAGGCAATACAGAACAGACCAGTGCTCGATCGTCCAGAACTTGAAAGAGAACGAGAATCTAGCGAAGAACTACTAGGCAATACGGAAAATATCATTCAGTCTGATATTATGGCCGCCAAAAAACCTGCCGTCACTCCTGCTCGAAAGGAGAAGGCCCAAAAAACATTCAAGGTCCGTGTGAACGAAGACGAGACGTACTCTACAAGGAAGCGTAATCCGGAGATCAGCCTGCCTGGTAAGCCTGCACGTCCTGGGCGGAGGCGACCACGTTTCGAAGAGATTACCATCGATTCTGAAGAGGAAGATGATGAAGATATTGTGACTAGATATGGCACGCCGGGTGCTGGCCGGTCGTCTGGTAGAGCGTCCAACTGGTTGGCACGGAAGAATGAAGGTGAGGAAGACTTACCTACCGAGCTACCACAAGACTTCAGGGATGGTCTGGCCAACCCGAATCGCGAGAAGAACATCGAGCGAAATCGGATACGGAAACAGGAGTTGGCTGAGCGAAGGGATTCAATGTCAGCAAAGCCAAGCGTTACCCTTGACTTGTCTTCGCCTGATCAGCCACCCAAAAGCACCAGCGAGCTACCTGATGAAGTTGGTGTTGGCGAAGACGACAACTCAACTCGCGAGACCCTTCTCCTTGCACAATCCGCCGCTGCCGCCCTCGAATCCCAGCGCAAAACCGAAGAAGAGAAGTCGCGTGCCGCTGCTGCCGAAAAAGAAGCCCGAGAGAATCTACGCGCAAAGATGGGTATCGCAGAGGAGTATCTCAGTGGCTCCGATAACGAGTCCCTCAACGGCTTCATCGACACACTTGCCGCAGAAGACGAACCCTTCGCCCACGAGAGAGCCGCCGAACGTTCGTTATCATCTGGTTCTGAGCCCACCGGACCGCCTTTACAATCGACCAACTCCATTTTCTCGAGGCCCGGCATACAGGGCAAGAAAATCAAGATTGTGTCTAAGCGAAGTGGCGAAGGAGCGTCAACAACGACAACTACGACAACGGTCAAGGCGCCACCGCCAAGCTTCACAAGCATCAACAAGAGGGTATCTAAGAAAATCAATGTTTCGGAGTCTGAGTCTGAGAGCGAGGATGAGATTCCGGCTAGAGCGCCTACACCAAAGAGACCGGTTGGTAGGCCTTTAGGCCGCCTGTCATTGGTGCCTACGAGAGGTTCTAGCTCAGGTCGTGGAAGGGGACGACCGCGTGGGAGGCCGAGGAAAATGGCTTGAGAGCGCTATATTTGGTGGACAGGCAACTATATTCGCCTCCTAGGCTAGGTTATGATTGATTGATATGAGTAGATTCGATATGATGATAGCGATATTGTGGGTAGCCAGCTGCTTTAGCATGCGGTAGATGATATTGACTTCTAAACAGTTATAGGCTATGTTATATTTAAAGCTTAATATAATTGGGTGGATAGCATGTTCAATTGATTGTCTTGTGAAACACGTGATGTGTGATGGTGGGTTTGCATGAATTAGCATGTGCCATGCACGAAAAGTATGTCTCGTCAGTTCCTCAAGGAGGTGAAATCTTGATGCTGTGGATTGAAGGATCTAACTAACCAGATCATAAGAAAATGGCGTTGACTTGCTAAACAAAATATACACAGAATCTCGAGCCACGTCATGATCTTCTTTTGCTACCAAACAACAAAAGCGACGCTTTCGAAGGTGCACAATGGCTCCATTCGTGATATGATGTATCTGGGATGTAGTCGGGGAAGAAGTCTGGAACGGGTCGGAGTGTTGCCGGTCTGCAGAGCTGTCGCATCGCCGAAACCTGGAGTTTCACTGCGACGCCTCCTTCAGTGGATGTAACTCTAGCATCCGTCTCACCACCTTCTATCGTATCCAAAGTCTTCACAATCACTTCCAGTCTAGCAGATTCAATCGTGATCTTGGATAGTTCTTGCGCACTAGCTCGAAAAGTAAACGCACGCTTCTGTGCCTAGGCTTGGAACCAAAGACCCGGCCCCCAAAGTTGGGGTTAGCGCTTCATTTTGCTGACGTGCTATCCCTTATCAGGACCACAAGCAACTTACAAATTGAGGACATGGTGACTTCCTACATGTGTGTCTTTCTCTCTTCGCTGAGACCTTCTCAGTCAACTCTCTAAATATTGTAATCCAAAATGGCATCAAGGACAACCACTGCGCTGCCAAGCGATGGCACAGATATTGGTTTGCTCTGGACCAAAGCTGTGGAAGACTACATGAAGAAGACCGGAAGGAAGATGGATTACATGAAGGCTCACGGAATCTCGGATGTCATGAGCATGACTGAAGGTAGTCTGAAGTCGTTCAAAGGATTTCGACATGACGATAGCAAAACAGATCGAGTACGATCTGCTTTTGGCAACCATCTCGGGAACATGCAGAAAGTCATCAGTGGTTTTGAGACGATTGGCTCCGCCGCTGGAGCCTTCCCTCCTGCGATGCCTGTGGGGATTGTTTTTGCAGCGTGTGGCCACCTTCTTTCTGTAAGGTCGCACTTCGAATGTTGATAAAGTATTGACTAAACGACTATTAGGCTTTCGCGGCGGTCAAAGCCGACTATGACCGTGTAGAAGCATTCTTTGAGCATTCAGGGCGATTCTTTGAGCGGCTCTCGATAATTGAAAACCAAGCAGAAACCAAAGCGCTCACCGTGGCCATTGTGCGTGTCTTTTCGATCCAGTTGTCCATATGCGCTTTAGTAGAGGCTATGACCAAAGAAAAACGGTTCAGTACGTTATACTGTCCTGTTATGTCTTCGTCCGCTGATTTTAACTAGAGCAGTGGCTGCATGCTTTATGGGACCTAGAAGACAAGGAACTCGCTGCCGCATATGCTGCCATGCAGGCTTCCATTGAAGAACTGGGCGCGACTGTCGGATATGCCAGCTACAGCGCTATCAAAACGACCCAAGATAAGGTCGGAGAAGTCAACGTAAAAGTTAGCGAGCTCGATGAACATATTCAGAATTTCCGAGCGACGATGTCTGAGGACGTTCAGGGATTGTACGCAAGTAATCTCAACCTTGAACTGCAAGTTTCTGAGGGCTTCATATCCATACAAGCCAAGCAAGAGGAAAGCCATGCCATGCAAGTATTACTTGCCCAGCAACAAGCCCAAATTCTACGAGCGGTCGAAAGGAAATACAAGGGCGAACAAGATGACGCAAATCGTGCTACCGCCAAAGACGATGTTGGAGACAGCAAAGTCATAGCTGTGGGGCGCATTAAAACCTTCTTCGGGGACCTTTGCGAAGACTTCCAGGAAGCTTATGTGGCAAACCTAATCCAAGATCAGGATTTCAAGCAAACTTGCGTGGACGGCGTTAGCGACTGGATAGCTGAGGATCCGTCTTTCACTGCCTGGCTCAACGGAGACATCCCGCTCCTCTGGATCAGAGGTGCCGATGGGACTGGAAAGTCTTTTCTTACGCATTCTATCAAGCAAAGGGTGGCTTCCGAAACCCCACATTCTTCGAACATTGCCTACTTCTACTTCAAGGAAGAGCGGTCGTGCCTCCAGTCTATTCAGACTGCTTTGGCTTGTAGCGCGGTGCAGCTAGCCGAATCAAGTGGACGGTACGCTGTACAAATCGCCAACATCCTCAAGGAAGAGGAGCATATCACGACACAAGAGCCTATATGGCTTCGATTCTTCACTTCTGTATTCAAGCGAGATTTCGAGAACTTAGGTCACCTTTGGTTGATGCTTGATGGACTTGACGAGGCACATGAGGAGGACCAAGGCTTCTTGATGCAATTTCTGGAGACAATAAGAAAGGAAAGCTCAAGAATATCAGTTGTGGTCACGAGTAGGCCACGTTACAGTGCCGCATTGGGGCACTTAGAACCTATTATCCTCGAGCTTGATTCGGACAAAATCGTCAATGGCTTGAAGACGCTTGCAATACATCGCATGAAGACATCGCCATACCTCAGAAAACTACGTTCACCGGTCGCAAAACACATATTGCGTAAAGTGGTAAAACACGCGGATTGTATGTCGGAGAGTATTGGACGAGGTTTCATACACTAACTAGCCTGCAGCCATGTTGTATGTTGAGCATATGTTTCGCAAAATCTCCAGTATTGGGCGTGAAGATCTGATTCTCAAAGCTCTGGAAACAATGCCCGCAAACCTGCACGATATCTACCGTTCACTTTTTGATGAGTGCAACCGAGGTCGAACGCCTGGCCAGTACTTTACGCTAAAAGCACTTTTCACCTGGCTCGCTTATCCTAAACAATTGCTTCTGCTATGCCAGGCTGAGGAAATCGTCAACTGTGCATGCAGTGGCGTTGGAGAAGCTATAGATCTTGAAAGTGAGATTATAGGTCGGTTGTCACGGTCAGTCTTATCCTCCGGATTTTGAAAGTCGCACGCTTATATTGATCAGCATCCTTTCACTATCACGGGTTGATCCAGACGACGGTCTTGCGTTACAAGAAACCCATGAAGATTTCGATATTGATTCAATTGGGGAGGAAGAAGAAGCCGCGCTGAAGGCTTATGAAGAATTAGCGTCGCTCGGTGCATCCACTTTGGCATTCCATGAGCGATCGCTGCGTCAATACTTTCGCGACTCTCTCGAGAATTCCTCAGATGCCAAAGGGATAAGGACCTGTGCAGATGACGCTCATCTATTAATTTTGAATATGTGTGCAGACTTATTGGAAGATAGCCCCGAGGAAGCACACGCATTTGGACCGAAAGCCAATCTTGTCGACTGCTGGCGCGAAAATTTCATGGCGCTGAATCTGGACAAAGCATCCGACGAGACAGTGGCTAAGGTAACCGGCGTGCTTCATCGTATCATGTTAAGCGCTCGTCAGTATTCGCAGTTTTTCTTGGATGAGAGCCTTTACCTCGCGAGATCTCCAGACGTACTTCCGTGGTACGACAAAGCCATGGCCTGGGTACAACAAAGTCTAACGATACCTGATCACCTTCTTGAGCCCGAACTTAGATCATGGGCCGCTAGTGTGACCCCGCAAAGTCTTGTTTTCTCCCTAGCTCAAGGACAGTTCAACACTTGGATTAATAGCATAACCTCATTTAAGATCTCGATTAGTTGGGATTCAGGTTTGAAGCCTGCATTTGACCTCGTAAGTTTGTCATTCATCATCAGCTACAGTGCAACAGTTGGGTACTGCCGGGCTTCGTATTGTCTATCCTAAAACAACATAAGGGGTTCGACTGCTCGTAAAAGATCCTACGCTAACAGTCTATTTCAGTACATGACGCTTCGTGATGATGGGGCCCCGGTACCTACCTTGGACAAGATTCAGGAAATAGTACTGGTAGCAGACGCTTTCGAACCTGGGAACAAGGGAGCTAAAACATTGAGGGCTATTGGAGGGACTGCGTATCAAACTATGGTCGGGTCTATAGACGCAGATGACGAAGCCAATCAACATCTCCAAATGCAGGCCATCTCGTATTGTAAGAGAAGTCTCGAGCAGATTGAAGACAATCCTTTGGACAAGATCGACGGTTTAGTCCTTTTGGCCGAAGTCCATGGCTCGGAAGGAGACTCCAGGATTCCTCTTTCTTTCCTAGATGAGGCTTTAGCAATATTAAGGTCCACTACAAGTTACTCAGAAGCTCAGCAACAAGCCATAAGATCGAAATATGTCCCAATCGCGTCGATGAAGGCAAACCGACTGCAACATATCGGTCAGCTTGAGGGGGCGCTCGAATTATATAACAGCCTGTTGGATTCAGAAGGAGGCAACTTGGACCGAGGTGTCTTAATGGACATGCAAGCAACATGCGACAAGCTAGATCCTAGTGGGGGTATGTTCATGCGTACACTTCGGTCATGGTCCAACATGCAACGCGAAGAGTGGTTCAAGATAACATATTCGAATCGGTTGGATAACAATGATCTCAAAAAGATTTCTCGCATAGCAGAGATGACTGGGGAGGTGGATTTTCTGGTAGACTGGCTAAATGCATTGGAGAAGAAGGCAGTCAAGTCCTCTCAGGAGGGGCTATTGCTGACCAGGGTCCGTACTGTTCTAGCTCACCTTTATCTAACAGTCCTAAGTGACACTGATCGCGCTAAGAGGGTGTGGATGGATATCCTATCTATACAACCAGAAACGGAACCATGGTATAAAGAAAGTCTGAAGGAGGCATTAACCGAGCAGCGGATACGACTTGCCGGCATTATTTTCTCCCAATTTCAGGCATCATCGAACCCACAGCAAAAGGCAACACTCCTTGGTGAATTGAAGTCGATACCAAATATTTACTCCGACGACGATCTGAAAGAATCCCATGTTGGTATGCTTCTGGCTAACATGCTTCGCGTCATGGGCCCAGCACAAGACTATCACCGTTTTATGAATGATGTATTCTCAACATGCATCAGCGGACTAGAAGATAATGTGTCGCACAACGACGGCCCGAGCCTCCGACTACTTGCAAAGATCCTAAGTTTGATGGATGGTCTAGAACGCGACACACGCATCGCCTACTCTGCTCAATTTTCTGTCTTAGACTGGACTGTACATGAACAAAACAAACACCAAAGTGACGTCAGTGATGAGGAGAGCTCTCAGGAAATCGAAGAAGGGTCCATTAGGCGACCCTTAAAACAAGAGGGATCCGAACGAAATATTGAAACCAGAGAAAAAGGTACAGAGGTAGACGAGCCATTGATTGCATCCGAAAACGAACAGGACCAGGAACTTACACGTAGTAACGGGTCGTTAAATGGTGACAAAGTCGAGTCCGTCAGTGATCACGTCTACGAGCCTCCGATGCCTTGGCTGTGGGATGAGGACTTCTCTGGCTACTGCATCTACTGCGATTCTTGTCGCGAAACGATATATAAATGGTTCCGCCAAATGCACCTATGTCTCATATGCCCAACGGTAGACATATGTGAAGACTGTTTCGATCAGCAAGTTACGCAACGCCGCCTCAGCCCTAGTGCTAGTGATCAATCAGCCTATGTATGTGATAGACCCCACCGCTATTTGAAGGGCTACATGCAAGGCTGGCGAGGAGTCAAAGATGGCATGATCAGAATTGATGACGAGGAACTATCGGTTACGGAATGGATCAAAGGGCTGAAGGAGGTAAGGTGGCCGCAAGCTTGGGAGAGGTATTGGCTGGGAGAATGCGGCTTGAAAGACATTGACGATGGCGACAACGCGTGAATGATACACGCAGTGCGCGCTACAGAATTCTCTTAGGATCGTTGTAACGTATAGTGGAAGATGGAAGCTCGTAGAGACCAGAAAAGTCCGACAAAGTGGCGCAGGCAGGCAAACCAGAGTCTTACACCACTAAGGAAGTCTCCGAATACGGGCGGAATGATGCAGATGCACTCTCGTTTCCATGTGAAGTGTCTTACTAAAACGTTCCCTGTATGTAGGCTGCCGATAGAATTCGAAGGTGGTTTGACGCGGCAACAGCAGCAGCTTGGCTGTGGGGCGAGTGATTTTATTTATTCACGGCCGACGTCACATCTACCGGCCTCTTTCAGAATGGGAACGGTATCTCCAGATTCTCTCCAGATTTTTGCTATCTGGGTGGCAATTCTAGGAATGACGTAGCACTCCACCCTTCCGAGATCTCCGCTCCGCTAGCGCCAAGCTGCTCCGCCCTCCACTAAAAAGCCGCTAATGCGCTCTCCCAAGACACTAGATATGCTGGGCTCGCGTTTTGTAAGATCTGGAACATGGTGAGCTTACTGGTGCCATGCGACCAATATCGGTGCTGAGACGCTAGACTGCGTTGGCCGATGTCATGTGCTTGGAATATACAATGGCATACACACAACATGCGTATGAGCCAAGAGTCACTCCGCCACGCGATATGGTAGAGAAGTGGGAGCGGTTGAGTACTTAAAGGGATGAAAATCCTCCCGCAAATCGATCAGAACATCGAACAACATACCTCTACACAGAGAAAAATATCAAACCAAACAATCACTTAACGCATTTTCTCCTCACCATCAAATCAAACCGAATTCTTCGGAGAGAATCTAAAAGCCAAAGGACCTTCGACTTTACTCCAGTCTATCTGAAATCAAAGTCTACCAGTCAACCTCGCAAACACTACGATGGGTTGCAGTATCTTTTCTCGCAAGCACGTCGCTGGTATTCCGTGGGGAGAAGCACCCCGCAAAGTCAGCACCGCACCATCCGGACGCACAAGCGTGAGTGCGAACCGCGGCCGCCAATCTTTGAGCGTACCAGGATCAGGTGGACGAAGCAGATCCAGGGGGACTTCCATGGATGTTATCGGTAATCGAGGAGCCAGCGTCACGGGGCATTAATCGCTTGATATGACATGGGACGACTACGGATGAAATCGGCCTAGGATTATGATGTTACGAAATTGGTTTAACAGGATAGACTTGACGGCTGCATTTTTCTGTGTCGGGTCGGGCTTCTTTTACGGCGATTTGCAGGGTTCGTAACCAAGCGCGGGGTCCGCGACTCTACATTTTGGCTCCGTTGTATAGTAGTTGATTTTGTAATACGGCATATTAGTCCTCAAAAGGATACTTGTTGACTACTTAATGATTTTATTTTTGTATACCGTTTCTTTATGTTGGAAAATTGCGGTGAATCCAAATCACCGTTGCAATGCAAGCAGCCCGCACCAAAATACCGAATGTGTGTCATCCTTGTATTTGGCTTCCGATGGTAAATTAGTGACATCACTGTTCGTACTACGACCCACATCTAATGTCATGAGATCGTAAATTGTTCTTTGAAACAAGGCCCTAATCTATCCTGAAAGATGACAGAGGAGCGTTGCAGTTCCTAACCGTGAAAGCTACATGCAGAGCGTATACAGTGTGTGGCTCGAGGAATCGAAAATCATGCAATGGGCTAACCTCGGACTGTAGATTCGTGAGACTATCTATCAATCAATATTCTAATTCTGGTCTGCACTGAGAGCTCGGAATATGAAGCACACGAATTTCTTTAAGAGTGACATGATTGGCTGATTGCATTTGCCGTTGTCGATGCTTCTCTTAAATATATAGCGATGAACACGCTACCGTATTACAGTCCTTTCAATGGTCGATCTTTTGCGATTGAAAGAAGTCCCCTTTCTAAAGGTATGAGTGTGGCCTTTTAGACAAGTTGGACCATCCAGGAATTGGTACGCACATGAATGGCTGCATTATTGTCCACTATGAGGTACGTCGTGAGGTATTAAATATAGTAGCGCTCACACGATGCTGGTTGGCTGAAACTTTGAACCCAAACTAAGCGTATTACAGTTAGCTCAAATATATCCCAACTGATCGTAAGGTAACACTCGGAAGACTTTGTACATCATAACGTCGGAATCACAGGGATCCACTGCATGTTCGGCACCTGAAAGTCTTTGAGATCCATACAATTCTGAAAGCACCTTCCAGAATTGATTCACGTACAGCAGATATGTATCGATTGCGGGGCGGCTTACCTATCATGTGATGCGGCATGGTTCCTCATGACTTACATGCCTGCAGCTATCGACACCGTTCGGAGATTTTTCCAAATGTATATAATAAGCCGTGCGGAAGATGGTACGCGCAATAAACAGTCGCTGAGGCCTCAACTCTCTTAGTTATGCTGTTCAAGGATATTGTTTATTTCACTTTGTTGACAAGTCTAGCAAGATTGTCTTATGGTGCGACCGTTTTTCAGGACATCTCCCAGGCCAATCTAGAAGCTACTTATGGCGCCTTGCAGCAGTGGTATAATTCTTCCAATGGCCTCTGGATACCAAGTACTGGATGGTGGAACAGTGCAAATTGTAGGGATTGGATCTTTACGTTGGATCTTATTGGGAAATCTAACGTACGGTTAGGTCTTACTGTTCTCGCTGGGCTAGCAACCGTAGATGGTAGTTTGGAACGACAGATCTCCGGTGTGATTTCGAAGACTTATATCAAAGCACCCCAGTACAATGCGGAGATGGCGAAAGTTGTGGGAATAGATGCTGAACCGTATCTGATGCAGACTTACTATGGAGACCGATGGCCTTATGCTCCTCCATGGTATGTGCAGCAGCATGGTAAGCCCCATCGACACAAATTCAAAGGCTTTTTGAACGAGTAAGTGAGGGACCAAATGCACGTAATCTATTGCTTATACGTTCCTAGTTATTATGAGTCAGTATGAGCAATGACTACATGTTCCGATACTGATGGCGCTTCAGCGACGAAGGGTGGTGGGCTCTTGGATGGATAGCTGCATACGATCTCACTCAAGACCGCCGTTATCTTACTCAAGCACAGTCTATATTCAAAGATATGTATTCCGTGTTCGGCAAAACAAACTGCAGTAGAAACAATGGAGGTGTTGGTGGGATCTGGTGGGACAAAAATCATACTTACGTCAACGCAATCGCCAACGAGCTCTTCTTCAGCACCGCAGCGTCACTGGCTAACCGAGTGGGACATGCATCTTTCAGTCCGCCATATTTAGACATCGCAAAGCAACAGTTGGCCTGGTTCAGAGGTACGGGCATGATCAGAAGCAATTCCACTATCAATGACGGCCTTGATCAGCAGACTTGTCGAAACAATGGAGGCACGATCTGGACATACAACCAAGGAGTCATCCTTGGTGGTCTCGTTGAGTTGAGCAAGGCGACCCGTGACAATTCCTGGATTAATACAGCACACAGCATTGCCGAAGCGGCTATCGCTACACTCGCTCCGTCTGGAATACTTAAAGATCCATGCGAACCGAATTGTGGTCCTGACGGTTCACAATTCAAAGGCATCTTCGTCAGGAACTTGCTCATTCTGCACAAAGCAAGCCCAAGGAATGCGTATAGAGACTTCTTCAAACAAAATGCGAGGAGTATCTGGAAGAATGCTCGTAACGCCCGAAATCAATTGTCGATAGATTGGACGGGGCCTTTTAATCCGGTATATCCTGCAAACGCCTCAACGCAGAGCTCTGCCATGGATTGTTTGGTCGCCGCAGTGGCAGTGGCATGATTGTGCTGTAAACTTAGTCCCATGTCGACCATGGCGTTTGCCGTGTGACGAATACGTGTTGGATATCCATCGATTAGGTGCTAGATGGTGTCGTCTCGGAGGTAACAAGGATGATGTTAGCAATCCCATTGCACTTAGCCTTTTTCTTGTCCCACAAAAGATTGTAGAAGTTATTCGACCGATTGAGAGTCCACGCCGCGCTCGTGAAGGGGAAGCTGACAGTTTTCAGCCAAAAACAAGATCTTGCCCCCCAACACCACCGCCCTTTCGGCCGACTAGCTTACCCCGCCCTAAAACAGCGAGTTACGCTACTGCAACAGCGCACGGCCTGAGATCTCCAGTCTTGGCATGGCGGATCAAACGCACAGACATAAATTCCCTCTTTCAACACCATGAACAAGAAATGATTATGAAGCAATACGCACGGTCTTGGTAGCGAACGCTATGCGAAGGGCGAAACGAAACAATTTGGGATTGGTGGGCACATAGTTCGGCCGAGGTGTGTCGCGATGAGGGAAGTATAAGAGGCATTCGTACACTGATGGAGCTGGACAAAATACTTTGCAAACGCTTTTTGTGACCAGCTTTGCAAATATCAATCCACCAGTTTTTGTGTGCCTTCTCTCGGGTATTTTCTTGCTTTCTATCCAAGCACATATCTAGCCATGGCGCCTTACGACGACACCACAGCAGCCACGCGCTTTGACTCTTTCCATGTCTACGAGACACATTTCAAACAGATTGGAGACCACAAGATCAAAGTTGGTATCTTAGTCCCCAAAGATCTCAAGCCCGGGAAGGTTCCTCTTGCAGTCAGATTTCATGGTGGTTGTCTCGTAAGTTCGCATTCCCAACGACCCGGAAATCAAACTGACCCCCAAGATCCTTGGCGATGCGTTGTTCCCAGACTGGACCCCTGCATTCTGGATCCCACTCGTACGCCGCAATAACGCCATCACGATTCTCCCCAATTACCGTCTCACCCCAGAAGCCAGCGGGGCCGAAATTCTCGAAGACCTCGCAGACTTTTGGACGTGGTTCCACGACAAAGGCGTGGACAAGTATCTTGCCTCCCAGAGCATCAATGTAGATCTTGACTACGAACATCTGCTGGTCTCTGGCGAATCAGCTGGCGGATACATGTCGTTGCAATCCGGACTCACCAGGCCGAAAGGCGAGATCAAAGCCATCCTTGCACAATATCCCATGACGAACTTCGCTCGTCGTGACCCTGAGTACAAAGCTTATGGACGTACTTCTCCACCCAAAGAATGGCTCGATGAGCACCTTCCCAATTTCATCAAGCCTGGCGCCATCGTGTCTTCCGCCAGCCTCTACGACCCTATCCGCTTTGGACTGACCCTTGCGCTCGACGCCCACAATCGTTACAATGAATTCTTTGGTGTGGGCAAAAACCTTTGGCCTATCACTGCAGTCGAAGGTGCAGAGTATTTGCCTCCTACAACAATCTTCCACGCCACCGAGGATAGTATCGTGATTTTCCAGGATAGTGTGGACTTTGTTGAAAAGACTAGGCGTATTATCCCCGAAGTCGACATCAGACTTGCGTACGGGAAGACAGGTGAACACGGATTTGATGTAGCTATCAAAGAGGATGAGGAGCCGTGGTTGAAGGAAGAACTGAGCTGGGTAGAGAAAAAGTGGCTTTCTTGAGCGATAGATACTATGCATGATTTGTATACTTGTATATGATCTCGTTATACCTTGAATGTTGGGCGTCATGTACAACATTACAAAGCATACGAATCTTGACATAAACCCATAATTCATATGATATATAGAACAAACATACGTACAACATGCCAGCGTGAAAACATGTCTCCATCCAAACAATATAAAAGTGATACGCCAGCCACTACCGTATTCACAGCCTAATTAATCAGCCAACCCCTGAACGCCTCGCACACCCGCTTGCATGATCAGAACTCCATCCCAATGCAAAAAGCCTCATACACACTTCGCAAATTATGTCGCGATAACCTCGGAATCTTCCACCCGTTCTTGAATCAAGTCAACTTGCTTGACAGGATGCAAAAGCATGGCAGGCAAACACATCCTTCCCTCTCCCGCTAACTCTTCCTGCTCTCCGCCATCGTTATCGACTTTGTAGCCAAGCCATCGCTTCCATAGATTGGGGGCGTGTCCTGCATGATAGTACCACGTCGTTCCCAAGAAATTATGCTGCCTGTCATCGCTAAATACACTTAGCCGTGAGCCACCACTCGCTCCATTGCGACCATTGTTGAATATAGCAGCGAGGTATTGCACCGGCCATTTACGATCGATGTATACGGGATGCGGCGCATAGACAGCCTTCAGTCCGTGGTGCAGCGCACAAGAAGCGGG
Organism: Paracamarosporium sp. OC-R06-R3; assembly: GCA_019828545.1. Taxonomy (NCBI): domain Eukaryota; kingdom Fungi; phylum Ascomycota; class Dothideomycetes; order Pleosporales; family Didymosphaeriaceae; genus Paracamarosporium; species Paracamarosporium sp. OC-R06-R3. The sequence goes on along the minus strand of JACVRA010000488.1, from coordinate 79,326 downwards.
CCACATTTCCGAGAACATTGTGTGCCGATGAATGGATTGCTCACGATGCATTGTCTCCAGCAACCGACGTGAAAGGCGGCCCGATGTGTTAATCGCTACACGGCGAGGTGGAAATCCTTGCGTTTTGTTGTAGCCTGTGACGTCCTCGGCGAGGACCCAATTCGTGCTGTCAGGGTCAAAGAGCGGGTTGAGGACAATCAAGTCAGCGGGCTCTCCGACGCCCCATTGGTACTTATCTTCTACCAAAGAACGAGGCGGCTTAACAGCTTCGTCGATCTCGATGTCGGGGTAGTCGAGGGGTGGTTCTGCGCCCCAAATTGGCTTCTCCTTTTTCTGGGTTTCAGGTTCTGGCATATGTGGATTTGGGGGAAGGTGTGAGGACCAGGCGTTGGCTTTGCTGTTCGTTCCGTGCTCAGTCTGAACACGGACCATTTGGGAGAAGTCTTCCCAGGATTCGTGCACAGCGGGAACGTAGAAGCGCGCGTTCCGTTCCCAAAGACCTTTGCGTGGCTGTTTGTCTGTCCACTCGCTGATCTTCTTGAACAAGTGGTAATAATGGCCAGTATAGCGGACGTCCATCTCCCAGTGCCAGAAGAACTCAAATTCAGGGTGTTGGTGGGCAAAGTAGGTTACGGGCATGTAAGTAGAGCGGTATGCGCCGTGAACGGGCAAGTCGCGGTACATAGATTCTTCGATGCCGCCATAGATGAGGCCCATTTGACGTTCAGACCAAAGCGTGCCCATGCCTGCGAACTCGGCAGGTAGGGACTTGTTGAGGACCTCTTGATATACTTCTTCTTCGGCCCAGATCTGCTTGTTGTCGTCCTTGACATGGATCAGGAAGTGTACCTGATACTCCCCACCAGACCCAATACTGAGCTCGGAGATGAGAGATCGGAGATACATGATGTCCTCGTCATCATACTCATAATCCGACCAGGTTCTGATGAGAACTGCTGTACGGGGAAGGAGCTTGTTGTGCTTGTTTTGCTTGTTTTTCGGTTGTTCGCTGACGGTATCATTGCTCTTCTCACTGACATTTCGAGCCGTGAGCGTTGTGAAATCCGAATTCTTCGCATCCACGTTCTTCGCGTCCATGGTCTGAAACTTGTGTTCGTGAGTACCACGAACGGGCTTAAAACGCTCCTTGTTTTTTTCTAAGCAGCGATCGAGCGCCTCGCCCCACTTAACCTCGCGAAAGTCAACTTCAGGGCTCTGCTCCCACACCTTCTCACTGCCTTCGCGATCACCTTCCATAGCGGCACCGCTACCTCCTCGCCTTTTAGTGTACCCGAGTCCATACGGGCCTAGGCGTCCAAAGCGCTCGAAGCATACGTCTTTACGTAACCCAAGCAAGTCGTAGGATCCAATGACGTTGTCTGGTGTTCCTTTCGTTAAACCGTTGTATACCCGCATTGATGGAATCTGTACTTTTCCACTTTCGTCCAGATAACATGTCTCTACCGGGCCATACTCGTTGATGTACTTTTGGCTCTGGTAATCGGGATAAGGGTTGAAAGGTACAGAGTCGGGCAAGTTTCCACCCTCCATGCGTTTTTCTTTAGGCGAAACCTCCTTGGGCTCTTGTGGTGGCATCTCTGGGTCTATGTCTTCCTTCTGCGGATACTCTGGGACGTTCTCTCCTCTGCTGACCAGTGTCCGTATCCCGCCATGGTATCTCTTCAGGAAAGGAAAGCTCTCCCACACTGGCTTCGGAGGCGGATCTTTATGTAAGCCCAGCTCAGCGCTTCGTATTGACGCCCAGCTCTGGTTCAGCAAAAAGAACATGAACAAGAGCAGTGTTGAACCTATTGCCAGCCCAAAGTATCGAGTGAAAGCTCGCGGGTTCTTGTAGCTGTAGGCGCTCACCGACGGTCGTGAAATGGCTCGCTGTATCTGCTTCGGCGGAGCATAAACACCCGACGATGTTCTAGATGAATATGGTGAAGAGGTGGCGGAAGAGTCGTCGCTTTCATCGTCGCTACTGTTGTGTTTTTCGTAGTCGAGATCTTCGACGTCGTAGGCAGGGATTTCGTTGTAGGAATGCAGCTTCCGTTTGGCCACTTGGAGTGGGCGGAAGCCTAGCATGGCTCTGGAGTTGTCGGCGGTCGTACGAACGTTATCTCATGTGGTATGCGGGGAGATCTGGTGCGAGGTTTTGGATTCGGGAGCGAGGAATGCAGCTGCAATGACGTCGACACTTCTCTTATCAATCATATACTCAACCTCGAATGTGGTGCAGATGCTACAATAGAAAGACGCGTAGCAATTTCGTAGGTGCAAGTATCGCGCGTGGTAAAGCGTCGTACCTGCGGAAGCGCAGAGTCTCGGTAGGCTTGAAGGTGCCAAGACATAAACACGGCCGCGGTTTCCCCAGCAGCAGCCACGATCCCTACACCCCTGTCCATCTACCCATCTTAACCTCACCACAACCCAACCGAGCCGTCAACTTCGCTGTCGCCTTGCACCAACCTCTTCGAACAAGTCTTTGCGCATGTAGGCAGCTTTATCAGTAACGGCCGCTGCATTTGCCGCAGCTTCGCTCAAGTAGCCATCTAGATTGCTGCCAAGGTGCGGAAAGTCGCCGTGAATTGTACCGGAAACTATCCGGGGAAAATCGCTGCAATCGACGGTTTCTCACCTACTTCCTATAACGGCATGTTCGATGTCCCTGGCTTTGACGGAAATGCTCCGAGATTCATTTAACATGCTTCACTGGTGATCTAAGCATCCCGCGTCGAACTATAATGCACAATGTAAAGGTAGACGGCCCTCGTCCCTTTACACTTCGGTAAAAACACCAATCGCGCCTTACTCATTTACAGCCAAGGATTAATAATATCCCAACTACGCGTTCGGACCCTTCAGCTCTTCTTCCGTCGCTATTGTGAGATGTTGTCTGAACGAAATCCAAGAAACTATACAAAACGCTATACCAATGCCGACCACGGACACGGCGCCGACCATCCAAGGCTTTTGCTTGTTCCTCAATCCCTCCTTCTTCCTCTCGACCCTGGTCTTCCAGCGTTTGAACCACCACTCCTCATTATACGCTTTCTCGTCATCTCCAAACTCGTCTTTTACATCCCCCACTTCGCTATATTCATCATCGTCGACGTTGTCATCCTGGCAGAAAACTGTAATGTGCCATCCCGGCCTTACTCTTGCTTCCCAGTCGCCTGCCATTACTTGCAACTCCTCAAGCTCGTCCCACATCAGAACACAATTGACACCATCTTCTTGCACGGCACTGAACAAGAGTGACACGTACTTCCATTGGCGAAACACAGCGAACTCAAGCTCAAAAGTATGGGATTTGCATTCAAACTCAAACGTCAGTCGTATCGAGGTGGATTCCTTTTTCTCAGAACATGGAGAACCTACGAAGTCGCATTCGGCGTAAGTCCCGTATCCGTTGAGGGGTTGAAGTGGCAGAAAGACACCAGCTTCCAGATCGAAGTTCTCTTCATAAGGCAGTGGCCATGATTCATCTTGGCTCCATCGTGATGTTCTTGGTGATCTGTTCGACTTGGTGACACCGCTAAGTCTGTTCCAGATCATCGACACTCCTTTACTCAGTGAAGATGCAACCGATGTCGCGAGTGTGGAGCCAGTGCTCGAACTCCTCCAAGAAGACATGGTTCCGTCCGTTCTCGTGGAGCAAATGCTGTCTGACGACGGCAGCACGATGACGGCATCATTTCGCTCATCCCCAACCCCTTCTGATACAAAGGATCGCTCTCCATCTATCTGGTGTTGGAGGACTGCATCGGGACCGAGAAGTGATGGACCGACACATGGCATCACAGCGGCTTCCAAACCAACGGAAGGTATCGACATGACGTATGATCGAACGTAAATATTCTGATGCAAGCGCAGATAACGCATAACTCTCACAGGCGGAATACGCCTTTTATACCGTCTCTTCAACCGCTTTACCTTCAAAGGAGACTATTTCCCTGCACCTGCATTCCCATCTATCAGCATTCCATGTACGCCCGATCATCGAGATGTCATTATCGATCAACCGTTCATCTTGCCGTCACCCGTCCGCTTTGCCTGCAATCTGTCCATTTTTTGATTGCGCGCCCCGCATGTTCAGTGGACGTGTGCAACTGCCACCATTACCCGCGTGCTACGGTCTCAGCCCTACCTCGGTGGCGCGAAAAGAAGTGGCTTATCTTCCCACGTGCGTTTGACAGAATGACAGGTGTCGCAGAGACAGCCATACCTACTTTATCTTCCGTCGGATACACACCTCATCCTATGAGGCTTGCCTACTGCACAACCGACAATACTGTCGCAATGCAGGTAACCGCAGCAGTACACACGGCCGTGCTCAGTCTGTGTGGCTCGAATGGGAGAACTGGCCCAGGAGCAATGATAGCTATATCCAGCAAGGCCATGAGCATGCTTGATGCTGTCGACGGTGCTAGCAAACAACAACTAGCGGTTCAACCCTTCAAGCACCTTCGGAAACCAGTAATTTTGCAATTCTCACTAACGATGTAGACAGCACTTTACCTATAGACGTGCAACAATACACAAAGAAAGACTGCCACTCCCCTTCCACTGCAATGCGCGCTCGCATGTGCATTCACCAAGCCCCATTGGCCCGTCATCAACACTATACCCAGACCGCCTAGACCGCTTGCTGCTGCACCGCTACCAGCGGCAAGGTCCAATGGGACCCATCCGACGTCTTCAGAATCCAGCACAAGCAGCTTCGCTCCGAGCCGCGCGATGCGAGCACCACACCCTACGGTACACCAAGAACCCAGCACACCACATCACCATACCTACCAATACATCTCATCTCATCACCACACCACACCTCCAATCCATCTCCTTCCGACAACAACTCACCCAAAGCCCTATCTACCCACCACCGTACCACGCAACCCAACCTATCCCCTCTAACCTCCAAATCCCACTGAACCCACTGAACCCACATCCCACCCGCACCTACCTCACCACTTCCCTCACCCACTCACCACCTGACTCACTCCCTCCTCCGACCTCGGCAGCCCACGCACCCCCGTCCCATCCTCGCCCTCCCGCGCCGGGACGACACCTGCCCTGCATATGCACCACCTACAGCACCGCACAGCACCTCGCGCGCGGGAACCCGACCGGGAAGCGAAAAGCTATTCTAGCCCGCATGCTCGGAGCGCGCTGCGTGCGCCTTGCCCTCGCGCTCGCTGATCCTGGCCGGCCGGGCGCTTGGCGGTATTGGTCTGGGAGCGCGACGATTGCGTGATATGGGTCCGCGTTGGCGTATGTGCGATGGGAGAAAATCTGCAAGCTGGGCCGGAGGTAAGCGGTGGGTGGATGGGGGTGAGGGCGTGTGGCGTGGCGTGGCGTAGCGGAGCGGTGGGTAGATTGGGCGTCGGCGGGCGTGGGTGCCATGTGGTGAGGTGGTGAGGTTGTCGTCGTCGTGTCGGTGGGAAGGGGCGTAGACACCAGGCCTGAGACGGATCAAAGTAGACAGGTAGATAGACACACAAACAAACATGCAGAGCAAGAACGTCTTAACGAATGCACGCAGTGCAACGAGATTCAAAGAGAAAAGTAAAATCGCGAATCATATTGGTGAATCATATATACCGAGCTTCCCCATGAACTCATTTCAACATGAGCATCGCACACGCTACTCCGCCGAGCCATCCTCTCTCTCGCAGGGGAGGCAGGAAGGCCACCTAGTCTATAACACAAAGCGAGAATACAGTGTGCGCGCCGACGGGACCCAGCCCGACAACCATGGTCGAGCAGCGCCCAAGCCAGCGAAAGCCGAAGCCCAGTATTCGGTCCAGAAAACAGTCAACAAGAAGGATCAAAGCGGAGAATTGTGGCCTCTAGGCCTTTGAGGCGGAGGCCTTTGTGCCGACGCCATCGGTCCTGTTGCCGTTACTCCGCTCGTTCTCCTCGCGCTTTGAGAGTCTGGCCTGGAGCTCCGAGGGCGAGGCCTTGCCGCCGTTCTTCTCGGTGATGAGGCTCTTGAGCCACGTGTTTTCCGTCTCGAGCTGCTGGATGCGCGTCTCGAGGACGCTGACGCGCTCCGTCATCTCCTTGGCCGTCTTCTCGAGGGCCTGCTCGCGCTGCTTCTTCTTGATGCGGAAGCGGGCGCTCGCGGCCGTGTTGCGGCGGCGCTTGTCCTCCTCGGCGGCGTGGCGTGCCGTCTCATCTGTAGGGGGTTGGCTCGGGGTGTCGGCGGCACTCTCGTGCTTGCGCTTCTTACCGGCGGCAGCATCGAAGCCTGGGATGATGGGGGACACGGCGCTCGAGGCGGGTGACGTGTAGGCGTTGCCTACCGAGTAGGTGCGGGCGGCGGGCAGCGGGTTCTGGATGGACGGGTCGATGGAGAGGGGCTGGGAGAAGTTGGAGAAGTCGGCAAACTGGAAGTCGCCTGTGAAGAGATCGAAGTTAGCCATGGCTGATGGAGAGTAGAATGGCGACAGAGTGCAAGGTGCAGTCGCTGGCGGCCGTCTTCAGCGAGCAGCGCCGTGCGGTATTGCGTGATTGGGGCAGGTGTATGCGTCGTTGCGGGCGCTATACATCCCGGCCGCCTGCGTGAGGCGGGTGCATCTGAGTGGCTGCAAGGCTGCAGGATGCGTGGGGTGAAGTGGTTGGCCGAGCGCGTTTGGCGGGGTCTGCAGAGCATCCTTGACCGCACGCAATAGCCCAGAACACACGGCGAACGACGCCGCAGATTGAAGACGACGCACACAAAGCAGCAGAAGGGCAGGCTTACCATTGAGGTTGAAGTCCATTTTGGCGTCGGGCGCGCTAGCCGCGGGCAGTGTGCGGCTCGCTTGTGTCGTCGGCGCAGGCGTCTCGATGGTGTTCAGGTCGACGTCCAGGGACGCGTTGAAGTCGAGATTGCCCGTGTCGTACTGGTCGAACAGATCGGTGTCGAGGAACATGGAAAAGTCGGGGTTGGACTCGTGCACCTCGTCGGGCACGATGGTGTTGAGGTTGGCAACGTACGCGGAGACGTTTGGCCCGCGACGGCCGTTGTAGCCGGACATTTGCGTGTGCTCGGTGCGATGCGACGACTCAAGTGCTGCTTCGAGGCTGCTCGGAATGTCTGTGTCGAGGGATCGCTCCGGCGTCGATTACGGTTGCGTCAAGATGAGTAATGCCGATGCGGCCGTGGTACCGGTCGGGCGGATATATAACGGGAGCACTGCAAACGGTGTGCAGGCAGGGCAGGGCGTACAAGGCGGCTTGCTCGCTCGCAGGTCGTCCGTGGGAGAGGAGTGGTTGAGTGGTGACGTTGGGGAGAGTCGCTGGTCCTGGTGGAGAGAGAGAAGGGTTTGCCGCCGCGAATCGGCCGTATTAATGCCGTGAATGACTGATCCGATTCACCCCACGGAGATGTGCGAGTCGCGGCCTGGACTGGTGAACAAGGGCCCGCCGGTTCGAGGGCACACTGCGCTTCTATCACACGCGGGCGAGCCGGGCGCTGCAGCCTTTGTATCTCTTTGTGCTGCCCCAGCTGCTCGACCCCGCCTGTGCCCTCACTTGATGACTATGTGGCAGTTTGTAATCAGTGCGCGAGTCGAAGCGTGGGCAGACAGGCCAGTTTCCGAGTGCGCCCGAGGTTCGACCATGGCCTAGAGCAAACGGAGGCAAGCCGTCGGGAAAGGGACCGTAGTGCCATCGTGAGGGGCGTGACAGGGTGCTGATGGTGCTGATGCGGGTGCTGATGCTGCAGGGCACTCGCTGTGGCTCCATGTTTCGTCAGCTGCCTTCTCCGCATCTTGGCTGACCTCTGCTGGCCGCCTACCCTTGCCTTGTACAGGCCCGGCTGAGATGGATATCCATAACGTTGCTGTTGTAAGACACGCGTCACGTGACGGGACCCTGCTAACCGTCTAGAGTGGAGCTCGCTACTCGCTACTACGACGCGTCTCATACCGCGCTGGTATCGATAACAGGAATAAACAATTGATCCCTTCACGCGCCCGCCCATGTAGCCCGCCATGGCGCCAAAGCCAAAGACGACCGTCCCGGACTACAAGAACGTGCCGCATTCCCACCGCCTGCCCACCACCCACCGCGAAGTCCAGCGCACCTTCACCAAGCTCTCCCGCCAGTCTCTCGTCTCCCTCGCCCACCAATGGCTCGCGAAGAAGAACCGCGATTTCTGCCGTCCATACCTGCTTGGCGATCGCGACCCCAACCAAGACGAGGATGAGGATGAGCAGTACACGCTGGCGCAGAGCTACGAGGAGCTCCAGGAGATATACAAGGAACTCGCGGCGCGCAAGGGCGGGAAGCGCGAGATACAGGATCGCATACTAGAAGGCGACTGGAGGACAGGCGTGTCCATGTTTCAATTAGCCACGGCCGAAATCCAGTACCTGTTGGACCACCCAAACAGTCTGCGGTGGACAGCGAAGCGGCTCGCGCGGATAACCAATGCAAAGAGCGCGTCAATAGATATGGAAGTCACCAATGATTCGGAGCACTTGCCACGATTCCAGGCGCAAACCTTCATGGCAAACCTCGCCAAGGAGCTGACGCCGCTCATGAAGGCGCATTACCTGCTGATCAAGATCAAGACGATGCCCATGACGGTGCTGAGGGTATATATACATAATTCGCCATATAGTAGCGAGGCGTCTCTTGCCACGGACAATGGCAACTCGGACAGCGCAAGAGCCGTGTTTTTCATCTGGCCAAATGGCTCACCATTCGTCTACTCCTCGATAGCGAACCATTTCGGCCAAGTCATTAGCGACGATGGCCGCCACCTGCGCGATATCGTCCAACAAGCCATTCCAAAAGCTTTTTCCCGCCCTTCAGCAAGATACCAGCTCGCAAGCACGAATTTCACAACAAAATCTCTGGATGCGCTCCTCGCATACAGAGGACCAGGGAAGACCAACGCGGCAGCAGGCGGATGGAGCATCTTCCAAGACCACAGCTTCAGCCAAAATGCCCTGGACTTCATCACGAGCCAAAAAAGCGATGGGCAAGAAAAGAACGGGACAGGCAAGAGCACGACGGCGGGCACAGTGAAACCCGGGCCGGGCCGACCGAAGCGGACACTCGACGACAAGGAAACGTCTGAAGCCAAGAGGAGACGCGAAGTAGCAGCCGGCCGGTTTGGTTCCTCCGCACAACCCGACGACGGCAAAGGCCTTGAGCGTGTCGAAGTCCGCATCGACGATCCTTTCCCACCCATCCCCAGCGCCTCCGGCCAAGTAGAAGATGGAGATACGTCGCATCTCAGCGCACAGTCTGCGACCCGGAATCGCAGAGGCCGACCTTCATTGCTGGACCGCTCACTAGACGAGATCGAAGAATTAGAAGGTGGAGACGCGTGGGTACCAGACGTGCGGGTTGTGTTCCAAGGCAGTCATGTTTTCGCTGGTATCCGGCAGCTAGTGGAACAGGGCGTCGTAGACGGGGAAAAGATGCCGGGCTGGATGACGGGCGAGGCGGGTGTAACAATTGGCGCTGTCAAAGAAGGTAGGATACGAACCAAGAGCGGGCAGATTCCTGGCGTTTGAAGTGGAGCCCGTGTGACGCGTTTGATGGGCGTTGGAGTTGTGATAATACCCCAGTCATTTTGGCACGGTGTTCCGGCGTTTGTGGTTGAGACTCGTAGTTTTGTATAGCTGTACGATGGCATGGCATGGCTAGATGACGTAGCTCCATCGAGTTCGACCTCGAATTGGTCGCATAGTAATGCGTAGTTCACGGAGCTGTTTTCCTCCGGCTGCTTCTCCGCACGCCCTCTGCAGGCGCTTTCGTCTCGGCGCCCTTCCGCTTCACGCCTTTCGCGTCTTTCTTTCCCCCTCCGCTTTCCTCGCTACCTTGCTCGCCTCCCTCATCAACCGCCTTCCGCTTAACCCCTTTCTTCGCACCCTTCTTCGGGACTCTCCCGCCATCCTCCTCTCCCACTCCCTCCCCCAACCCCTCCTCCTCACCACCCCCAACATCCACCGCCCCTTTCCCAAGCACCCACGCCACCCTCTCCACATCCACAGCGCCCACGCGCAGCCTCTCACGAAACGTCTCAACTCTCCCAAGCAGCTCTTTATACTCTTTCTCGTTGTACTTGATTGCGCGGTTCCAGCCGCTGCCGCCGGGCGCATCCCACATTGCCCAGCGGAAGAGCTCGTCTGAGAAGAAGGGGGTGAGACGGGGGTTGTGGATTGAGAGGAGGAGGGATGCTGTGGCCTGTTTATTGGTGGGGTTGTTAGATATGTTGGAGGGGTGTATGGGTAGGTGCATGTGTTTGTGCTCGGGGATGGGCTGGGGATGTTCGACGTTGATGTGTTTGGGCATGGACATATTTCGGCCATCTGGATAGACTTGTTTAAGAGGTACTTACCGGACCGATGCCCCTCAGACTAGTCAGTTTCTTGAGCGCAATAGGCACATCGCGATGGATCGACACGGAGTCGTCGGTGTCTCCTGGGTCGCTGGAAAATGCGTCTTTAGTCGTCTGTTCGATTTGTTGCGCTGGGTTGCTTTGCACTAGTTTGAGGAGGCTGGGGCGGAATGTGCCGTGTTTTCTGGGGTTAAATGTTAGTGGGTGTTGAGTATGGGATGGAATAGTCGTAGGCATGTTTATAGTGGACGGGATAGAGAATTGAATGAATGAGTGGATTTGTGCGTACAATTTCCATTCTACGAGCTTCTCGACTTCATCTTTGGTTAGGTATGCGCCTTTTCCTGCGCGTGAGGAGACGGTTGCTGGGATGGTGTTGTAGCGGAGCGCGTCTAGATCGCGCAGTTTTTCCGGTACGGTGGAGGAGTAGCGAGAGAGGATGTCATTGAATGCTTCCTTTGATATGGCTGTGAATTTAAGGGTCTTTTTCGCGGGTGGCATGGCGACTTGTGTGATTGTTGGCGCGTTGGGGTAGAGGAGTGTAGCACGCGTTTGGGGTTCACGCGCGGTAGATGGACTAGCTTGTCTAGGTATGGAGATGCGTAACTACGTCACGGCGTCTACCCAGGTGGTTATAGAGCAACAATTTACTAGGCGGTTTTATGATAGTGAGCAGCTCTGTCAAGTGATGCTGATAATTAGGGAAAGGATAAATTACAGTGAACGCACTTCATTATTTAGTAAGCAAGCCAATCACCATGTCTATCCTGGTGGCCGTTCTAACTGCACTCACCGCTCTTCATCTCTTCTGACAGAGATCTTGAACCAGCCAAAGCAATGCATATAGTAGTAGCGAGAGACAAGAGAAGATCAAGTATCAAGTTACAAATCTCAAGAGCATTTGTTAAACCAGTTCAGTGGTTGTCGCTGGATGATAGCTAACACTACAGACATGCTACATAGATTATGAGCTATATCATTGACACCATGTATCTCATGAATCATGTGAGTTTTTAGCTATAACGCTACATCGCTCACATCCAACTAAGTGTTCCCCGATCCGTGACCCGTTCTAGTGGTCAGTATTCCGTAGGTCGCTAGAAACCGCACCGACTCGTAATAAACACGATAAAGATACTAGGTTTTCCCAAAGCATGATCAGGCGAGTCGCATCGTCCAAGGTCATAGAATGTACATGCTATCGTACCATGGATCCTTGTAAATGGAAAGCCTCATATATAACCGATCATAGTAATTTCCGTCCTCTAGCATCTCCGCAGCGAAGTTGGAAACCTGAATGCCTCGAACAAAAGATGCCAGGTTCTTCCAGACGTGAAACGCCACAATTATTACGAACCACGGGAAAGAGCTAATACTCCGGCCACCAGTAATCCATTTATCGCAAAACACGCATGCTCTTCCCATTCGAGGTATAGACTTATTTACCATCGGACTCCTCGCGAGAAGACGTATGGTCGTAGATATGAATATTAGCGCAGTACTGGTGTAGTATACCGTAAAAAAGGCAGCATTGCGGGATATAGTTTGCTGGAACCAGATGGTGTAAGGAATCGCATGGAAGATTGCGGGAAGCCCCGCTGGGAAACGTTGCGGCTCTTGCAACGCATCCGGATAGAGAAGCCTGTCGAATTTGAGCCTGTCTCCAGACACAATCAAATAGGAGGGCCGCAAGATGCGAATGGTATCTATGCAGCTGAGGAGAGTCTGAACTATGATTGCGGTCATCATAGCGTGTTGGATAGATTCGAAGAACCAACGGTCAAGCCAAGAGCCCAGAGCGAGGTTATGTGATGTCCACTTTTCTGATATTGACCTTGTTGATGTGGTACGTTCATCTGAGTCAATGCTCATGACGGCGAAGTTAGCTGCCTCGGGGTCTGGCGTCCTCAGCTGCTCGTTGTGATTGGGCAATTCCAGTTCCTCCCGCGACGAGCGACGCCCTAATGCCAGGTTGTCCGAAATGTGCTTCCATTTCAGGTTGAACGCAATGAGGGAGACGCTGTTGATTACGGCGACCATACCTCCAAGAACCAATTGGAAATTTCGCCAGTCGAAACTAGCGTGAAGCTGTACCATATCATTGAGGACAAACCGAGATCGGTACCAAATCCCAAGGCTACCAACGTACTGAGCCAACAACAGCGACATAACAGCGCACCGGCCTAGCCAGATCAAGTTGTATTTTCTAGTTTCGAAACGCAGGTTATCTGCCCCGATCTCGCTTAGAGGAACCGATGTGTTAGATATCAGAACACGACTACCAAGGCATGTCGCAATCCAATATCGACACTGGAAGTTTCGCTTCCAAGGTGCTTTTACGATAGCGGCTGCGATTCGTGAGACGAGTTGTGCCATCGGCAACTCTGGGAAGAAGAAGTACACGGCAAGCAGGGTGAAAGCCTCGAATGAATTAGCAGAAGTAACACCTTGTAAGCTCATGAGGTGGCCGTATGACACGAGCGAAATGGCATGAACGCCCAACGAGCGGAGCAAGACCTCGCGCAAATTTCGTGATGAGCCGTCATCTGTATCATAGAACGCTTGCAAGCATTCGAACACTGGTTCACCCGCGAGCTCGTGGCATTTGTGAATCGCTTGACGGAGGACTGTTGGACTTGAGGTTGACATTGGCATTCAAAGTTCCAAATTCTAAAGATGTGTATGCCAGTCGCAACGAATCCGGAGTCTGGTATAGATAAATTTTCCTGTTAAGTCGAAGAGCGTTCGATTTTACGTAGCTTCACGCGGGATATACATGTCGAGGCTATTTGGGGGCGGCCCCCAAAGAACACTTCGCCCCATATTGTGTGCAGCTTCGATCGTCCAAGCATTGGCCCACGAGATGCTCTAGTGTTTATTAGATTGAGCGTGCAAATAGGTGGCAGCACACATCCATGAAACGGATATATGATTGGCTGGGTGTACACGTTACATAAATGGAATTCGGGCCAACATCCGATTCAGACAATCTACCCACGGGAGAGAGGTGCAGGTGAGGCTATGATTAGTCGCGTGCGTCATATCATGTAAGTTATTCAACGGGCATCTGCACCTCTATTCCCATTTCGTATCATCAGCCCGCCAATGTCTGCGAGATACAGTCGGTCTCCGAAGACCCTATGGTGGATTGGAAGGTCGCGAACTTGCGAGAATCATTGGGAATAGAAACAAACGTTCACTCGCTTTAGGACAGAGAACTCCTAGGGTTTGCTATTAGACTGCATGTACGACACATTAACAACATACTTCTAAGCTGTGCACGTCCATAGCCAGCGTGTAGGGACAGTAGCAACTGTTGCCGATGTAGCCCCGGTACGTACCAATGTCACTATCTCCGATGCTTTTAAATATTCAAATAAGACAAATGAAAGGAGAAAGAAGCGACGGCAAGGAAAGAATCACAACGCTAAGCCCATATCCGCACTGCTGCTCACGCAAAATATTCTCGATGATCTGCCATATTGCCAAATCAAGCCTTACTGTATTTCTGTCCCAGATCGATGATCCCAACCTTCCTATTCGAAAACACCGTCGACACTGTCCCATACCACGGTCGAAGAATCCAAACAACCAAATCAAGATAGTATCCAACAAGCACACAAGTTCCAAACTCAAAGGAAAAGAAAAGTATCACAACCACAAAGTTCTACATGTCCCCCTCGCCCACAGAAACGCCCACAGCTCAGCTCAGCCTAGCACACCTCCCTGCCAATATTATCGCCATGGCCATTCGTCTCCACCTCCACAACCCACCATCTCCCAACCCACCCTAAAACCACTAATCACCTCAGACTTCAACACAGATACATACTCACCACAAAACCACATAACGCAATCAGAACCCCAGCATCTATGTTACGCAACGTACACGATAAAACGACACAAACCAAACTACATTCCCACTGAATCCCACCCCACAAGACTCTAAACCAAACCACAATCATAACCTTCTCACCACCTACAAACCACATCTTAATAACCGCTCGCTATGCAAATACATACATACACGCATACACCCCCAAATTACTCACGCCCCTCCTCTAGCCCTCGCATCTACCTTTACAAAAACACACACATACCACTCCCTCAACCCCTCCCTCTACCTTACTCATACCCTCCCTCCCTCCTATCCGCGCAGCATAGCACAGCACACCAAGTACCCTCTAAACTTAGAAAACCTTGAACCGAGTATTAGTCACTAGGTAGGTTAAGTCGCGCAGTATTAGATCAGGACATGCGAGAATATATTACTTCCACGTTGTATATTACATACAAACGACAGCAGCTTGAATAGATGACTTTGCTCGTGCAGATGCAGGCGGTGGGTACACAGTGTTTAGATTAACGCTAAGTCTGATATACGTCTACCCAACTCCTTAGACCGACCATCTCTCGAGGAAAGACAAACACGTGACGTTGCTAATACCTGCATCACAGTGCCATCCACATTTGAAGCGGTGATCAGAAGATGTAAATGGAAGCATATCCACTGCTGATGTTGCCGCTAGAACCGACATGCCGGGCACACTACACAACACTACTATCCAGACACCGCTTTTACGCCCGCCCGAGCCCTTGACGCCTAGCACCTGATGAAATCGAAGACGCTGCTTTGTCTACACGAGTCACATGAAGCGGAGAACGCAAAATTACGTGCGTACGTCTCGGCTCTAGAACCCCGCATCTTTGTTCTTTTAGAAGAAGGGAGACATTTAACGGAACGCCACAGCTCTGTACGGTCTCGAAGCGCGCCGCAGCACGGACTCAAGCAACCATGTCACACAACGTCTCTCGGGAATACATATTGAGCGAAGCAACAGGCGCTCCGTCCTTAATAAGAAGGCACAGAGGAAAAGCGAGCTCGTGTATGCCGCTTATGGGTTGTGTAAGATTGGCTGTTTAGTCTGAGTATGCAGGTGACCGGAAATGATATTATACGCGAAGTCCGAGTGTAACCACACACCTGTCCTAGATTTCGACATCGCAAGAATCTTCGGAGAGCGACAATGGATTCGCACGAAGTGTTCGAATCATTTCCGGCGAACAAAACTGTGGTGTTGAGGCTCGTTGAGTTCCGAGAGGTAGCCTTACCTCAAGGCTGAACTTGTAGGCTGTGATCAATTTCAGCATGGTGGACCGCTAGTGGCGGAAATGAGTAGCTTGGGTCATGTCATGTTCGTGAGAGCGTCTGTTAACGATGGCATGGGCGTGCAAACGGTAGAGGCTTGCAAGTGCCTACCGGCAGCGCATGCGCAATCCAGTACCCGAGATGTGGAAGGCTGATGTCGTAGTCATCGCTCCGAATGGCTCGTGCTGCCAGTGACGTTGAAGTGCCTGCTTATGGGCTCATTTCATGTTTGTAGAGATCTAGACAACTCAGGTCCCGATGGCAGCGTGGTGGGGGAGAGTATCCGACTAAGAATAGCCGCGATCGAGAGCAAATATGGGCGCAGGAAATCCTCCCGGTGTAAAGTGTAAAGGGCACAAGTGGAGTGCTTTCACATGGTAAAGATGGAATACCTTGTGAGGGTAAGGAACTTGGGTCGACCGACTGGATGGTGTGAGCTGGTTGCGTTTCATTCAGAGCACGTTGAGCGGGGAACAAGACCATTTTGTTCCCAGTGGAACGAGGATTATAGGCACTTCCCCACTGCAATGATCTCCAGGAACCCAAGTCAATGGCTCGAAGCCATGCTCTTGGCTACCGTGGTGATCTAGACGTTTCGTTTCAGGCGAGGGTTTCAAAACGAGGCGGGGACGAAGCGACAGCCCTGGTCGCCCAGGAAAATCCACCGTTAGAGAGGACATGACAGGAGACTTGTTCTCGCATTGTTGATGCATGCGCTCGAAACGGCAGCATCGATATCCCATGAAGCCTGGCAGTGAACAGGGTGCTCAGAGTGCGTTCATTTGCTATGACCCAAAGTACGGTCTGTGCTTGTTGGATAGACTATTGAGGATCGACGAGCTAAACGAAAGCAATCGCTAGCAGTGAGGATCGGTATATTGTCGAGGAAATGATGGACTGTTTGCACTTCATGACCGGCGAGGCTGAGAGCAGCTTGGCCAGACTCTGACGGACAAGAGCAAGCATGCTTAAGCACGCAAGACGTAAGCGGAGAATTGAGCGCATGCGAACGACGCCTCCACACGGAGGAAGCGAACCGTGAGCGGACTTTGCGTCGATGCACGAAGAACCGCGGGTAGGCGCTCAGTAGATTAAAAACCCGTAGTATGGCACGGGGATTGTTTGGGAGGTTTGTTGTGCAGTGTTAGAAATAGAAGCATGTGCATGATTTGCCGTCGTTTCGACAGGTGTGTTCTTGTTTTGGTTGACCAGGAAAGGGACTGCCCTGGACAGATTGAGAAGACACAAACAGGAACGTCATGCAGTCTGTCACCCGCGTCGTTCCGCATCAGTCAGACCCGAGGCCGCGAGATTGGTCGTGGGTCGAGCGACTTGGCACATTTGGGTCGGACAGGCGATCGACGCCACGTTGCGAAGACGAAATGATGTGCTCGGGACGCTGGGCAGAGGCAGAGGTATGGAGACTGATGAGACAGCGACGTAGGCAATTGAGGCTGTGTATCATGCAGCAAGAACAAGCATCGGCAGGCGAGGCTGATGGGTCCGGGCGCGGAGGGAGGAACCGCCAGTTGGAGCAGCGAAGATGGCTCAGAATGGATGCCATGTGTTTCGAAGCTATCGAGGGCCCACCGGCGGCATACTGGAAGCGGGCGGCAGCGAGGGTGAGGGTGCGAGCATTGTGCAAATTGTGACGGAGGCCGGTGAAGATGGGCGAGAGCGTCGACGTCGCACCAGAGCAGAAGGAGCAAGTGAGGAAGGCGCTCGGGCGCGACTGGAGGAAGGCGCGCTGTGGCTCGGATGTGAAACCGCGCGCCAGCTGCTTTGTGCACACAGGCCCGCCCGCCCAGCCAACCGACAACACTACCACAACCACCGCACCAACGGCGCCGTGCAGCCCACGAGCCCGCCGCGACGCCCCCTCGCACCGCAAAACGCTGGCTGACGCCGTCCCGAGCATCGCTGTCGTCAATCGGGGGCGGCTCCCGTCAGCCGCATCGCCCCAACGGCCGCCGCTGATTCGCCGCCGCCCGCCTGCCAGGTACCCGCCGCATCTGTTTTAGACCCAGGAGGATCTGCGCAGGGCCAATTTGCTTTCGGCGAAGCGCGCTGAAACGCAATCTGGCCGTGTGGCGGGCGGCCGGCGAGCTCTCAGCGACGGCTGCCAGCGTGTCACCGTCCAAGACAGCACAAAGCAAGAGGCGGGCCAGCACCCAGGCGGCGGCGACGGCGGAGGCGTGAAAGCGTGAAAGCGTGAAAGCGCCCGCGGCCACGGCGGCATCGCCAGGCCCGCCCATTCGAATGCCCTCAGGCCGCAGCGCTTCCACGCTGGCGAGCGGCTCCAAGGCCAGCGGCCCATCCTAGCGCTCCACGCACCGACCCTGCACGCTCCCTGAGTGGCTGCGTGCACTGGCGCCCCAGAAACATGCAACGGCACCCTCACCCTCACTGGTCCCTGCAACACCATGCCCCTGCCCAAATTACCCTGCCAGGGGCCCTGGACGGCTGCAAGGCCTTTGTTCCTTGGCCTGGTCTTCCTGCAATCATCCCGCTCGCTATATAGCGCTCTCGCCGCTCCCGACCTTCTTTCCCTCCTCACCGCAAGGCTCACGTTCTTTTCCAAGACATTCGCTTTCGTCTCTTGCAGACGCTGTCTCTCTTTAAACAAACTCCAGTCATTCCTTACAGGACCGATCGCTATCCGCAGAATTGACTTCTGCCTGGTTTCCTTTGCAGCATCAATATCCGGCAAAAGAACATCGTCCATACGACTCCCAGGAATCCGTGACGCCTTAGCACTCAATCAACTAAGAAAAAGAACAAGGAACTTCCTATCGACAATATGATGAAGCTTACTGTTGCTTTCCTCGCCTCGTTGGCGGCCGCCGATGCCGCCCAGGCTCGCGGTCACCGCCACGCCCGCCGCCAGAACTACGGTGATGGCTACCAGGTCGGCCCCATCTCCTCGGCTGCCCCGGTTGTGAGCAGCTCTGCTCTTCCCGTCTCTGCTCCCGCTGCCTCTGTTCCCGGCAACGGCTACGGAGTCCCCTCCAGCGCCCCCGTCGTCGAGACTCCCGCTCCATCCACCGAGGCCTCGCCTGAGCTGCCTTCCAGCAGCGCCCCTGCTGTTGAGGTTCCTTCTAGCAGCGCTCCCGCCGTTGAGGTCCCCTCCAGCAGCGCCCCAGCTCAGGCTCCTCCTGCCTCTGTTCCCGGCAACGGCTATGGAGTCCCCTCTTCCAGCGCCGCTGTAGAGACTCCTTCCAGCGAGGCCTCTCCTGAGCTGCCCTCCAGTACTCCCGCCGTCGAGGTTCCTTCCAGCAGTGCCCCCGCTGTTGAGGTCCCCTCCAGCAGCGCCCCTGCCGTTGAGGTCCCGTCTAGCAGCGCCCCGGCCCAGGCTCCTCCTGCCTCTGTCCCTGGCAACGGTTACGGTGTGCCTTCTTCCAGCGCCGCTGTTGAGACACCCTCTCCTTCCACTGAGGCTTCGCCTGAGCAGCCTTCCAGCAGTGCCCCCGCTGTTGAGGTCCCCTCCAGCAGTGCCCCTGCCGTTGAGGTTCCTTCCAGCAGCGCTCCCGCCCCGGCCCCCCCGGCTTCCATCCCCGGCAACGGCTATGAAGTCCCATCTTCTTCCGTCCCGGCTGGCGAGACTACTGAGGTCTCTCCTGAGCAGCCCTCCAGCACCGCTGTAGTGCCCAGCTTCCCCGGTACCGGCTCTGCTCCTGTGCCAACTTTCCCCGGCACTGGCTCTGCTCCCGTGCCAACTTTCCCTGGTACCGGCTCTGCTCCCGTGCCTGTCCCCAGCGGAGGCGTCCCCAGCTACCCGGGCACTGGTCTCTCAACTCCTGGCCTCTCTACGCCCACCACTGACGTCGGCGCTCAGACCCCATCTTTCCCGGGCACTGGCTCTGCTCCCGTCCCAACTCTCCCTGGCACTGGCTACCCCATCGGCTCTGCTCCTGTCAGCTCTGGCGCTCCCGTCTTCCCGACCAGCGGATTCTCTTTCCCGGTCACTGACGTTGCCAACTCGACTGGTGTCCCTGAGTACGTCACCTCGGTCATCTACACCACCCAGATCTTCACCTCGACTGGTTGCGCTCAGACCGTCACTGACTGCCCTGCTTCCTCTACCATCCTGATCACCAGCACCATCCCGCTCACGACCACCGTCTGCGAGAAGACTGCCACCCCCGCCTCTGGATCTGATGTCACTGCCACTCCTGAAGCCTCTACCTCCGCTGCTCCTGGAGCTCCTTCCATCCCTGGTAACGGCTACGGCACTGGCGAGGCCACTACCTCCGCCGTCGTTGAGGCTGTCAGCACTCCCGTCACTGAGAAGGTCCACGTCTCCACCGAGACCCTCGTCTACACCGTCGGCACTGGCTCCTCTGCTCACGCTGTCACCACCGAGGTCGCCACCACCTCCACCGAGACCATCTACAAGACCATCTACCTCACCAAGGGCTACGAAACCGCTGTTCCCTCTGTCTCCAAGGAGGGCGAGACTGTCGGTGCTTCTTCCGAGGCTGCTCCCACTGGCGGTGAGGCTACCACCTACACCACTCTCGAGTCTACCTCCACCACCACTCAGTTCGTGACTGTCTACCCCAGCGCCTCTGCTCCTGCTGCCTCTGTCCCCGGCAACGGATACGGCACTGGCTCCGGCTCTTCTGACGTCCCTGTTGAGGGTGCCGGCTCTGCCCCTGCTTCTACTGGTGCTGCTCCTACTGGTGGCGCTGGCTCCGGCTCCGGCGAGTGCGCTCCTGCTACCACTGTCACCGTTACCCAGCAGGAGACCGTCACTGTCACCGCTGGCCAGGAGACTCCTACCGGCGATGTCCCTGCTGAGGGCGAGAACGTCAGCTCTGCTCCTTCCGTGCCCGCTCAGTCCACTCCCGCCACTGACAACTCGCCCGTTCCCACCAGCGTCCCCGCTCCCTACCCCGTAGGCAACGGCACCGTTCCCTCTGGCGCTTCCTCTGGCTTCTTGACTCAGACCCGTCCCGTTGGTGGCGCTCCCTCCGCTCCTTCCGGCGGCTTCAGCTACCCCGTCCCCTCTGGCACTGGTGTCCCGATCGCGCCGGTCCCTTCATCGGAGACCTCGCCTCTTCCCACCTTTGTCCTTCCCACCGAGAGCTCGGCCGCTGTTGAGACGACCGCTGCTCCCGTTGGCGAGCAGGGCTCCTCTGCTGCCGTCTCTGCCACCCCTACCCCGTCTGCCGCTCCCCCGTCGGGCAACTACGGTAGCGGCTACGACACCGGCAACTACAAGCGCTTCTTCGGCCTCTTCTAAGCGCCCGACTTGATATAAAAAAAGTCATGATATTCACTTCTGTACACACGGTGTGAAGGAGCCTGTGGCTCTTGCACATAGCACTTGTTTACTGCATAGGGCCGCACGGCCACTCTTTATTTCTTTGTGTTCTGGAGTGAAATAGCTGCTCGCAGGGCGGGTGTGGAGGAAAGACAGTAGTATGATAGGATGCAATATGCTGATTTATTCCACGCTGTCTTTTGCTTGCCCCGTCCTGGTGCTCTTGCTATTCCTATGATATGGAGTTTTGGGTTTCGCTCTTTCATATGTTTACCTATACGGCAAAATCTCTCCATCTGGAATGGCTTGGCTTGGCTTGGTGCCGGAGTCTGTTTATCTTGCTTAGAGTAGAATTGCAAAATATGTTAACACTTCAATGTGAGTTTTGTGTGTGCTTGACTATCATTCGTCTATCTATTGTTGGCTACGTATGTGGTTGGGCTGGGGCGCACCGCCTGCGTATGCGGACCGAGACACCTCTCTCCTCTGCCGCAGTCCTCGTCTCTTCGTGTCCTGTCAGCTGGCAAGCGTGACCTCAGCGGTGAGTTAATCTACCTCCTTCACGCGAATTTCCGCAGCTGTCGTGTCACGGCCTGGAACGCAGGCGAGGCTCGCGCAGGATTGGTCTGGGCAGGCTGGGCCTCGGTTCAGGTGTCTGGACAGGGGTAGGGGGCGTGGGAACAGGGGTGAGGTTTAGGATGAGGATGGGAGGGATGGGATAGCATAGGATTCGATTGGATTCGATGGGGCGCCTGAGCCGCCCTCGCCTGGCCTGCTGCGCTGGGATGCGGTAATCTGCTCGGCGTGGTTTGACGTCAAGGCGTTTCGTGGTACGAGGTGTCATTACGCTGACGGTTTGAGTAAGAGCTTTTGATGAGATGGGTTTGGGGTCGAGGTAGGGATGCGGTGTGAATACGGTATACCGGTATGCAGTGCGGGAGGATAGAGTTGCGGATATGAGAGGGAGGGGGGGAGTTCAATGTGCGCACGGTACGGTATACCTACCTACCTACGCAGTGCTGTAGACACGTTTTTCCCACTGTAACATCACTGTCTATCTGTCCACATATCACGTCCCGTAATATCATGTCATCTCAGACATACACAGTACCTGCGCCGCTCCGTGCCGCGCTGCGGTAATGACTCGAATGCAGTTCTGCTCAGCGTGGGATGAGGCGACGTCTGGCGTCACGGTGCACAACGTCTATCGAACATGCACGGCACGACATGCGCATTTTCGCCGTGGCACGACGCAATGCGTGCGCCACGCGCTGCGCTGCAATGCCACGTCGATCGATCGATTGATTGCGGTCGTGGGTGTGGATGCAGGGCAGCTAGCATGTGGGTGGTGTATGCGGCGGGTGCGTTCACGTTTGCTTTCCTAGACTAAGTCTGCGTTCTTCATGCTATGCTGTGTAGGTGGGAAGATACTGTGTAAGAGGAAGATATTTCGGCTGCACCTCATCACAGAGATATCCCCCACCCATGGCCTGCGCACCGAGACGAAAAGTACAGCAGTGTTTCCTGCGCGCACTGCTCGATGCGGACAGCACGATGCCGTGCTACGTTTGACAAGTCGGGACACGGACGGAACGGAGCTGAGGAAGTCCCGATGTGTTACCGTATGGAACTGTTGTCGCGGGTTTGCGAGAATGAAGGGGAAGCGGTGAAGCGGTAGCGGTATTTTATGTTTGTGGCATGGATTGTGAAGCGTGGGGGAAAGGGACATGAGTGGGCGGATGTAGGGTTTTTGTAGGCAAGAGTGATGTGCAATGCAATGTAGGTAGGTAGGCACTGGGAAGAGTCTGTAATGTGACCGATATCTCAGCTTGCATTTTCTAAAAGCGTTGCTTAAGGCAAAAGGGGCAGTCGCGTTTAGACTGAGGCTACCTTTGTGCTCTGTTGAAGCGCTTATCCTGCGTTTGATAGTGATATCGAATACAATCGACGAGCGTGAGATCATGTGTATGGCATGGGGATATTAAGCCCGTGACTGTCTTTGATACGGTAATTGAATAACGGACATTGCTCGAGATGAGGTTTGTTGGGCACAGTGAGAGTTCAGAGATGAGTATGAATCTCTAAATTGAAATCAGATAGAGTCTATTATACATATCGAGAACTGATCAGATCCCGTCTAAGGGAGTGGATATCATAAAACCATGCAACTATACCGTATAATGGTAGACCTGGAAACGCAGACCGTCACCATAGAGAGAAGATCCATATACTCGATACAAAAATGCTTTGAATGCCATATCGAATACGATTGTCAACGCTGTAAGTCTCTGTAATCGTGAAGTCGTAAAGTGAGCTTTGGACGAGCCTTGAACGCCGGAGCATTCCGTCCCTTGTCAGTATCTCCTACCATATCGATACCCACCATAGACTTGATTCCGAGCCCATGGTTGGTGGTACGTTGAGTAATCCCTCGCGCCCGATAGTCCCAACTGGTTCGCGATGTTCACGTATCCTTCTTCAGTCCGACTAGCTCCCTTCAGATCCACTTTCCCACTGAAGTTGCCAGTGTCGTCGTGCTCCCATTTCGCACGGCAATACGGGCAAGTAGCCCTTCCCACCCCTCTTGAGGCAATCCAGGATTGCATACAGTCCTTGTGTACATTGTTTCCGCACGCAGCCTTACAGTAGACGATGGCTTCTTTACCAGGCTCGAAGTCGCAATAACAGATGGGACATTCGCCTTCGATCTTCTTGCGGTTTCCGTCTGTTTCAGGCTCCTGTTGATTGTTAGCGCCCGAGTCGGCACTCGGTATCGGTGCGGCGTTTTTGAAAAGATCTCGTAGTTCAGATGACGTTAGTGCAAGCTGATAGCCAATATCCTCTGGAGCTTTCAAGACACGCAGCATGACGTAGATGATGTGCTTGCATTGATTTCCTTTTTTGGCGTGTGGGCAGTCACAGCTCGGTACATGCCCAATGTGCTGCATGTACACGTTGCCTGTCGAACCCGCCATTATGACTTCCTCTTCTGGGACATCATCGGTGCCGACGCGCTCGCGGGAGATAACGGTGAGGCGTTGGCTTAGCGCGCGTGCTTTGATCTCGCGGTATGACTGTGGAGCGTGTGCGCGGAAGCGGCGCAGGCGCTTTTCATCGTCTTTACCGTTGTGACCTTTCGCTTTCTTTTTGGGTGACGGTGTAGGCTTGTTATTGCCGTCGTCGTCGTCCGCAGTTAGATCGATTACTTCATGCTTTCCGGTTGGCTTGCGCTTCTTGGATTTGTGGGTCTGTTGGTAGACCGGATGGTAATCGTCGTCACTTTCGTCACGATATGTAACTTGCTTGCGTTTGCGCGACGACCGCGACGCAGCGGTCTGGGCACCTTCAGCCGTGGATGCAGGCGAAGTGAACATATCGCAACGCTGCAGTTGAGCTTGAACAGAAAGAGCAATCGTGTGGGTGATACCAAGTTGTCGTAAAAGTTGTGTAGGTTGAGTGATGGAGTTGGGAGTGATGATGGCAATGGCGATAAATAGCGCCAGGGCAAGCGGAATGCGGGGAGGATCAACCCTTGTGAAGGCATAGTGGATCGCGCTAGTGGAGCGACAGCACGTGATGTGGCCCTCACAACATCTAGCTTCTACGGTTTTTCTATGTCTCTGTATTGTGCATATGGACGTAAAGCGCATAAGATATCGAGGAAAAAGAGGTCAAATACCAAGTGGCTTCTCGTATCAGGTAGACTTCGAACTCCTACCTATTCCCCTTGTTGAAGGATAGTAACGAGCATGCATCTGCTATCTTGTGTAGCATAGCAATTGGAGGACCGTTCATTGTTCGATAACAGACGCTGCATAATCAATGCATAATGTATTCACATTGGAGGCTTCGTGTTGAATCATCTGTTCGCACAAGCTAGTTTTACAGGATATATGTTCCGATAGTACCTCAGACAATCAAACTATGATATCGATTTTCGTTCCTACCCCCACGTAGCCTACTTCAAATCTTGGCCTTCAAAGGGGCTTCTGATACTGTCGGTACCTTGACACCTCGATAATCATCCAACATCTCCTTGGTCATCCAGCTCGCTCTGTTCTGGGCCAGTCCTCTCTCAAGGTCACAAAATTTGTCATTTTGCACGAAGATTCCTGCACCACTCGCCTGCAGTTGCTCGTTAATATAATATATTCATGCTGCAGTAATCCAAGGATGTAGGACTCACTTTCATCCCCTCATTGAGGAGGTAGCACACAGCTAGCGCAACAGACTCTACGCGATTGATCGCTACCCCAGCGGCAACCAAATCCTTTGCGATGGCTTCAGGTGTGCGACCAGCCGGTACCCTCTCAGCAACGTTGATAAGTGGGGTGACAGTTATGCCAGGTGCCACGCAAGAAACCGAAATATTTAGCTTTGCTGCGTCAGGCTTGAGGCTGCGCACCAGGCCGACAACACCATGCTTCGCTGCTGTGTACAAAGGCGCTCTTGGAAATCCTTGATAACCTGCCACACTAGCCGTGAATACAATATTTCCACCGTCTTTGCCGTTTTTCTTTAGGTAGTGAATGGCTAATTTGGATGTGCTGACCGCTGCTTCCAAATCCACCGTCAATGTTCTACAATCCGGCTCTTTCAAGTTGCCATTCTCATCTAGCTCATCCGTGAAGAACTGGTCGCGATATTCCATGATGCCAGCGTTGACGAACACGGCATCGATGCGGCCAAAGTAACTGTGGGCCTTTGCAAAGGCAATGCGCTGAGAGATCCAGGATGTGACGTTGCCCTGGATAAAAAGAGTGTGAGAAGGTGAGTGTGGAAAGCTCGAGGGCGGAGGTTGCAAGTCTAGAAGAATGAGGTTATGCGATGGATTTAGGGTGGAAAGAAGGGTGGCTGTTGCGAGACCAATGCCGGACGAACCGCCTGTTATGAGAATTGTTTTGGGCGTGGATTTCAGGGTTGTGAAGTCTGAGATCGAGGGTTGAAACAGGGACATTGTGGCTGGACGTTGATGATAGTAAACAGAACGCGAAACGATGAAGTAGTCGAAGTCTGGAGCTAGAAATGTAGATATGAGTGGTGAGAAGTTACTTTACGTGGTGTAGCCAGTCAAGTGATTACGAGGGCATATGCACACCTTTATGCTGGGTCTGACTTAGAAGTTCCGAGCAGGCGGGGTCGGCTCTTGCGGATAAGCGTCAGCACTTGACAAGAGACGTCCACTTGTTTTTTAGACCACTGGATTCAAAACGATCATGTCCTAGCTTTGCTATCATTGGTATATCGCAGTGACACGAAGGGTACCACAGCTCGTATGCACTTGAGTTCGACGAACCTTGCGATCAGTCCAATGCGCAATAAGATGCTCATATCACGTTGAATGTCATTAATACACGGAGCAATGCGAATATCCTTCGGCCGAATGGCTGAAAGATGCAGAGACTGGGGAGATGTAGAAGTAAGGGCACACACACACACCTGCGGCCTGGACCCTCGTTTCGCGCTAGCCGCTTACGCACCTGACTTGGCGACACGGTTTCTCGACTTCAACATATCGGACACGGCAGCATTCCACCCCACAACCAAACCCTCACCATGTGGCGACCGTCCGTGTTCCTCGCCGCCGTACTCGCGGTCCCATCGCAGGCCCTGCACTTCTTCATCGACGGCGCAGTCCAGAAGTGCTTCTTCGAGGAGCTGCCAAAGGACACGCTGGTCGTTGGTATGCGCACCACACCAGTCCTCGGAGAGGATTGCAACTAATTGATACAGGCCACTACGACGCAAAAGTCTGGGATGACTCAGTCAAAAACTACATCTCCAAGCCCGAAGTCGGTGTTTTCATTACTGTCGAGGAGACCTTCGATAACAACCACCGTGTGGTAGCCCAGCGCGGCTCGGGCAATGGCAAATTCACCTTCAGCGCGGCCGATAGCGGCGAGCACCGACTATGCGTGGTGCCACAGAACGTGCAGCAGGGCAATGCGTGGTTTGGCAGCGGCATTCACGCAAGCGTGAAGTTCACCCTGGATCTGGCAATCGGAGAGACGAGCAAGATTGAGAGCACGGATAAGAGCAAGATCGACGACTTGTCGCAGAAGGTTAGAGACTTGAACAGCAGGCTGCAGGACGTTAGGAGGGAGCAGGTGTTCCAACGGGTATGTGGCTTCGACAAATTGAGCAAGGGAATGGATGCTAACATACGTTGTAGGAGCGTGAAGCCGAATTCCGCGACCAGTCCGAGCACACCAACTCTCGCGTCGTCCGATGGAGTCTTATCCAGCTCGCTGTTCTCGGCATCACTTGCGCATGGCAGCTGTCGCACCTGCGCGCTTTCTTCATTAAGCAGAAGCTCACGTAAGAAACATCGACATGAAATTGTGGATGGAGCACGGCAATACCATACATGGCTGGGAAAAAGGTTCGGTAGGCTCTTATGGGCTTTTGGGTGCATTGACGGCCTGTACTGTAAGGTTCGGCGTTGTTGGGTCTCGATTAGCGACGGTGATAGAATTGAAGCAAGTCATCATGTGGGGTGAATGACGACAACGTTGGTGAGACTTGCAGACATCGAGAGGAATTAGACATGAACAGAATTGAATGTAGGAAATCGATGAAGGCGTTCTCTACACAGGAGCTGCCGTATCCGTTAAACCAGTGTATCCAATGCTGAAGTCATGCAGCGTTACTTACCTTCCGATTCAGTCGTTCTCAGTTTGAATTATGTGTCTTTACCTATATAGATTATTATGGGGTCACATTTGACCACCTTGCTCCTACTAAGGAGTTAAACCCGGAAGTACTCTTGATTAACATTATCAACGTAGACAAAGTTGAATATTACGCCGACGGGGTGATATATGCGAATGAGGTTCTCCAATTCTCTATCGATCCGATGGATTATACAAAGAAAAAGGCACTCCGTGTCGAGATGTTGCCAACATAAGAAAGAGACCCAGGATCGCAGGCTAATAAACAGCATGGTGGTCGAGCGAGACTTACGGTCCCGACACGATGGAGACCCTGAAGAAAAAGGAGACGTTGCTTTGGGCGCCACGAAGTAAGCTGGATAGTGCTAACATAGAAGCCTGCGCGACCCTACCCTAGATGAGTTCAAGCTGAAGCTCAATGTGGAAGCTCTTCCAAACTTGACTACTAAGTTCCGGTGAAGCGACCCTGTGGTACAATAATAGAACCATGTTCAGTTACTAAACTGTATCAGAATAAATAAAAGAACATTTGTGAGTGCCTACTTCAGGTAATTAGCTGGTACTTAGAGGTATTCATCAAGACTGTTTTTGTAGGTTTAACCGCTCTGTAGAAGTCGCTGCGATGTTCAGCACTTCTCCTGATATTTCTTCACCTTTATAGGTTATCATATCAGGCCGTAACGACTACCTCACCACCTTATAATGCTGCTACAGAATGACGCGAATCATGCCATATTCGATACCATACTTTGGACTCAAACATGAGAAACTCAATGAGAGTCGATCTATAGCTAAAATGGGAATAATCTTGAGAAGTACCTCACCTATGGGCATTTCAGAGATTGAGTTGAGAAGAACAGATACTGCACTTGATCTAAGCTAATGTGTGCAGAACTACGATCCTCCGCTATCTTGACTCTCGGATGTCCCGAAGAGCTCACGTAGTATTGCCGCTTTATTCCGTTCCTCCCTCCCAAAGCGCATCTTGATTTCGTCGCCAGGTCGTACTAAGAGTTCCCAGTAAGCTGGCGCTATAACGTTTCCATCAAGATTTATAAGGACAAAGCTTCTTTGACGCACTTCTTCAAAAACTATGTCCCCTACCGGGAATAGGTCCCGAATTACTTTATCCAAATCGAAATATGTTTTGCACATAGACCATGGGAAAGTGAAACGTCGACCAACGACATCTTCGAAAATGATAGAAGGCCTTGGTTCATTGGAGGATTTGAGCTTCGCGGCTTCTTCTTCTGCTGCTCTTTTCGCCTTTTCAAGTTCTGCAAATTTATCTGTGTCCCTTCGCTCTTTTTCGGCTTGACGTTCAGCTTCAGCGAGCGCCGCTTTGCGAATCATGTCATCACGCTCAGCTAGCATGATCCTTTCTAGCTTGCTCAACCGCTCACTACCGTCCTGGATATCTGGATTGAACCACACTTTGGGGATGACAGATTTCTGTTGCTGTTGAGTTATATCAAGGTCCGTTTGTGGCTGTGCAATAGGTTCGCCCAAGTGCAGGGTGAGAGTTTCCTCCACGATCTTTTTGATCATCGACTGAACATCTGAGCCATCCGACCCAGACGGATTAGAAGTCATATCTTGGCTCTTTTCTTCCTCGTCGAGATATTGCAGTAGATTTAGCGGTTCGACGGATGCTCCGTCTGCTCGACTTCGAACACTGAACACTAGCTCTTGATTTCTAAACGACTTATTATGACCGGCTTCCGAACGCTCATACTGGCTCATAATTGTACTTTCATCCAGCCTACCAGGAGCTCTGGCTTCGTGTGCACTTTGGGAATGTGTCGGTCGTTTGGGGTGCTCGGCCGCTGTCGAAGATCCCCATGTCCAAGTTGGCATAGGAGCTATCTTTAGCAAGTCTTCAGCAAACTTCACGGTATCGTCTTGGACTACGAGAATGCCGTTGAGTTCCTGTGAACATTGACCCAACCATGTTATTTCTCCTGCTTCATCTCCCAGGGCAATGTGGCTGAAGGATAGACTCTGACCCGCGCCTAGCTCGCTTATTTCATATGGAATAAGTAACTGCGCTGGAGGATTCATGATAGTCATAGCATTGGAAGGCACATCGGTAGCTATGCTCTCACTTCCTGGGCTATCTAGTATGGCCGTAGAATCACTATCAGGTTGCGGCTCTTGGAAGAGAAGGAGATGTGCCTTTGCATCCTCAGCTAAGTGAAGATTAGCCCGTACTTGCAGCTTGAGACTTTCTCTAGGTGGCGTCAGCATGTCAGTTTCGGCTCCAGGTCTGTCTGACCGCATTCCACAATGACCTAAGAACTTACTTGATTTCATACTGGGCGTTTTGATGGATCACAACCGCCAGATCCATTGTCGAAACCAGCAATACCAGCGTGGACTTGAATGACTCTATCAAGCTCTTGACAAACGCGACTTTCGGTCCGTTCAACAACCATCTGAATCGTAAACTTAGGACATGCATCCAGAACGCTCCTTTCATCTGGAACCCCTCTGGATTTCCGATGAGCTTCTGTAGCTCATCCGTAAGAGCTGAACAGGCAGGAATGAGAACTTGTACGATTTCAAACAGTCGTGCTGCTTCGGGTACGTCACGGCCAGAAATCGTTTTGCTCAGCTGCGTAAGGGAGCATGCGAAAATGGAAACATCCGCTGCTATGAGGCGCGCCTCAGACTTTGATGAGCGCAAAGTGCTCACTACGCTGTGGAGAGTGTCTGCTAGTTTTGCGCTCAAGCCGGCGAGGGTTATGAGCGAGGCTGTGAAGCCGATGATCTCGGCCATGGTAATATGAATTCAGCTAGAAGCTTGCCAGGGTAAAGTGATGACAGGTCGCCTATGGGGACTATATATCTTCGGGCGACACATGTTATAATGATTTCCCAAAATCTGGATTCGATACCTCATAGCCCGTCGAGCTGATGTTGGTAGCAGGGGTTTTTCACCGGTCGAGTAAGGCGCACTTGGGAATGCGACACAGCCCCCAAACGTGCATCCATCTACTTCATGTTGATGGTGTTAATTAGTTTATCTGCACTCTTAAGTCGCTTACAGTAACATTATTACCTACCTATCTTCAAAAAAGTTTTTTTATCTTATACAATGTCGTTGGAGTTACGTATCCGAATGTGGTTAAATTCAACGATTTATCCCGTATGCCATCTGATGTTCAAGCCTGCCCGCGTGTCATCAACTTAATCAGTACAAATGTCTGGATGCAAATGCACCCAACTCTCTATCGTACCTTCACTTATGTTGTAAAAACTATTAATCCGGCGGATAACAATGAGGTGTTCCGGGATACCGGTTAGCTCGATCCGGAAGTCCACTACTATGTTACAGTCCAGAGGTTGATCCAAATGGTAATTGCAAAGGATAGTGTGACACATAAAAAACTCGGAGGAGGAGCAGCCCGAGAGCTCTACAAACAATCACACACAACTGGAAACTGAAACGCGTCGACAGGAACGTTTACGCATTTCACTAACCTCGTCACCTACATTGCTTAACATCCAGCATATGGGGGTAGGACAACGTGAATAATAGAGGACTAGTGACCTCGCCTTGGAGACATAGCAGACACTACTTAAGGCAATCCTATAGCCCACCTTCAGGAACTGTAATAACCTATATCAACGCCAACGCTATGCATGCTCAGGAGGGAAACTCGAAAAGGCGGATGGAGACTACTTCCTCGCCCGCTTATTGCTCTTACTGCTCCCTTGGCTTAGGACACTAGCGCTCCTCTTGTGGCCAACGCTCGCCGCTCGACTCACCGTCTCGCTTGGCACCCTGCTATCCTCTTCGCCTTCAGCGTCCTCGTCCTCATCGTCTTCCTCACCCTCAGCATCAGGATCTACCTCACCGTCTCCATCCGCACCGTCAGCGTCATTGTCATTATCATCATCGTCCGCATCACCATCCGCATCTAAACCAGGCGTCTGCTCCTGCGAGTCTGGAATCTCCTGCTTCGCTTGCGGCTCCACTGACGTCCCGTTCGACATGGAGACATCGCCATTCTGAGCCTCAGAATTGCGGCGCTCCTTCATTTGTTCCAATACGCGGCATTCACCTTCCTCCTTCTCGCGTACTTTTCGCACGTCTAGCAGCTTGCTCACCTTTCCGATGAGCTGCTCAAACACCTCTGCTACTTTGCTTGTTGGCAGACTAATCACCTCGCTGACTCCGAGCTCTGCTAGCGCCGCTGCGATCTTCTGCGTCTGCACGTTGCTCTTCGCCTGTCGCATCTTAAGCAGTTTGTCTGAGCCGAAAGTGACACCTGATGTGAGACGGTCATGTGTGGAAACGTTGTACCGGTATTCTTGCTGTGGTGATAGCGTGCGAATTGGTGTTTGTGCAGATTGATTAGTAGCCATAGATTGCCTGCGTGCGGCGGCCGATAATTGAGCGTTGGAAGAGGCCGGAGTCTGGATGAGATCATTTGTGTTAAGGCTGATACGCGAAGGTCCAGTACCACCGCCCTGCGCGCGCTTTTTGCTCCTGTCTTGTGCAAATAGTTGCGAGAAGAGTGCCTGTAAGGCTTGTGATGACGTAAATGAAGCCAAGCCCGCAGAGACCTGTTGGTGGTTTGGGGAAGGAGCTTCGAGCCGCGCGCGCAGCTCTTCGCGTTCTGCGTCAAGGCGGTTGGCGGCCATGTTGATGCGCTGCAATTCTGCAAGCAGAAACTCCTCCTCTTTGACTTCGTCCATACTCCGGTTCATCAGTGCGGCCGCCAGAAGCTTTCGGTTGCCCTCTAATTCAGGGTTGAACTTCGATAGCGTCTCATAGAGCGTATACTGTTCGGCGTCCATCTGCATCTCAGGTATCCGTAGCTTCATCAGCTTCGCCGATATGTGGTAGAATCGTGCCTTGAGGTCTTCCACGGTCCGTTGCTTCGGCGGCGCAAAGGGCAGAGCAGCCAGCGCTTGGCTCGCATCCCCATTTACCGTCTCTTGCGTCAGGTGTGACTTGTTCGCAGGCTGGTAGTCGTAGCGATCCCATATTACGGCCCATCGGTATGAGTAGTCCCTCACGACTTCGAAGAGGTAGTCTGTTTCCTCCCGGCTCCAGTCATCGCTCCGCAGATATGCATCGTATTCTTCGTCGGTAAATGTGGGCAGGTCGACCTGTATGCTATACTTGAGGAAGTCTCCGCTGTTCTCGATGTAGGGCTCCGTAGTCTCGCTATCCTCCATAGGCATATCTTCGCCGTCCTGTACAGGTGGTGCGACGGTGGGTTTCCGTCTCCAGTGCTTGAGGACGAGGCCGTCGCTACGAGCTTGGTTCACGAAGGGTTGCTGTACCCTAACTGCCATGTTAGCCTTGCGCAAAACCGTAGGCATTGCGCTCCACAAGCATACCATTTCTTCGCCGGCCCTTGGTTCTGCCTCTTCGCCCGATATGCCTTTTTTTCCTCATATACAGCGACCGGCGGCGGTCGCTCGCCGTACAGCGCCGCAACTTCACGCGCGACACCCTCTGTACACGTCCAGTCAGCCAAACAGAGCCTCTCAGAGGTCGCGCAGCCGCAAATATGCTCAGAACGTACGTATCCTTCTCACGGGCGCCGCAGCCTTCGCCCGCTTCTGCACCGCACCCTTCTGCGCATCGCCGCCCATGGGCAGCCCGAGCATGTCGCGCACATCGCGGCCGGACGCCATCAGGGGCAGATTCTGTGTCGATTCGGCGATGAGCGAGGGTCGTCAAAGGCGTGCGCGAATGGATTTGCAGGGGTGCGCAAAGATGTCGAAAGTCGTGAGGTCGCGTTGACAGCAGCGGAACCGGTACGCGCCAAGCACCGCCTCGGCTGCACTTTCACTAGCTAACCATCCCCCACCATCTTCCGCCCCCACATCTCACAGGACGACCTGATCCGGACTTGGCTTGCGATTGGTTTGTTCGCTCTCTCGTTAAATGGATCTTATGATCTCATTTTCTTCCGGTGCTATGGGCGGCCTTGTTTCTGCTCCGAGTCTCCTTCGGGAGCCAGCTCCGTACTACCCCAAGATCGCAGTACAAAGCTAGATGATATCCAAAAAGCTTTGCTTTGAAAGTACCAGTTCAGCCTGGAAGAGCTGAGTGTTTGAAATGTCCGTCTCCAATATCTGCCACCTCTGCGCTCTAGCAGCAGGAGCTTACGAAGCCCACTCGACCTACACCAAGATTGGTGCTACACTCGGTGATTTTAGGGCTCACACATGTGCGACTTGCCAAATCGTTGTAGACGCCATAAACACAAAGGCGGCAGGAAAACAGTACAGCGACAGCGAGGATATCATGGTTTCTAAGGCAGGCACAAATTTTGCGCTAGGGGTCGCCGGTGGCATGTTTGGCATGCGTGTTGTTGGTGGTCCATCCGCTCCTGAGGAAGCCCCTGCTGTCATGGTGAATGACCAATGGATCGATACTGACCAGATACGCCGTTGGATCCAGACATGCAACAATGACCATTCTGGCTCCTGCCATTCAATCACAGATCCTTGGTCCAGACTCGAGGCCGCAACTGGTTTACTGTTCATCGATGTCGAACGACAATGTTTGGTAAAGCAGACTGACCCTAGCAGATACGTGGCCCTCAGTTACTGCTGGGGACCCACCGTTGGCGAGGTGTTCTGGACTACGCTCTCTACATTCGATGCTCTGTGCTGTGAAGGAGCCTTCGCGCAGCCACCAAATGGGTTTCATCTACCGCAGACCATCCAGGACAGCATGAGTCTCGCCAAGGAGATCGGGATTAAATACCTCTGGGTAGACCGCTTCTGCATCATCCAAGATGACTACGAGCATAAAAGCGCGCAGCTTCAAGCCATGGCATCTATCTACGCAAACGCCTATCTGACGATCGCCGCATGCGAAGGCGCACACGGGGACTTCGGGCTCCTTGGTATCCAGCGTCCGCGCTCGAGGCCTTATTATGAGCTGACATTCACTCCCACACTCAGCGTGACATCTGATCAACCAAGACGTGCCCTGCACAACGTCTCCGAAGACTACGAACCTTACCATTCACGGGCATGGTGTTTCCAGGAATGGATGCTATCTCCACGCGTTCTGATATTCCACCACAACACCGTATCGTGGAGGTGTCATAGGGTGTTTGTCCAAGAGAATGGCAATGAAGTCAGCTGGGCCGTCATGCCGGAGACGTCTTCTGCTTCCAGGTTCATCCTGACGAGGTGGCCAAATCTACTCACCTACGCTGACATGGCTAAGGAGTATAGCAAACGCCAGCTTTCGTACCAAGATGATGCGCTCAATGCATTTCAAGCCATTATCACCGGTATGGGACGCGCCATGCGAGGTGGCATTCTATTTGGCTTGCCAGAGATGTTCTTTGCAGGCGCTCTACTGTGGCGGATGGACGCTACCTGTGAACAGAGAAAAGACAAAGACGGGCATGTAATCCGAGCTTTCCCAAGTTGGAGCTGGATCAGCTGGCAAGGTGTGGCGAATCTAGGCTGGTGGAACATTCTGCATCCTTACATTGACGGCGGTCCGAGCCTTCACACTACTAACCTATACACCGCGACCTTGAACCCATGCATCCAGATCCTGAAAACAAACATCCAAACAATGGCGCCAGAGGAAGTAGACAACTCTTATTACAAGACCTCGGATTCTTCCTCTAATGATACCTACGCACAGCCGGGCCAATATCCCGTCCGCCTTCCCGTCCCCCTAGTCACATCAACCCATCCACCACCCCCATCTCCAACGTCCTACTCGCCCATTCTCACATTCCGCACTACTCGCCTCACCCTCACCATCTCTAATCATTCAACAAACGAAGACTTCTTCTCCCACCCATCCGAGTCCCACACACGCCACTTCCTCGTCCACCCTCCCTCATCCCGAATCGTCGGCCTCCTGGAAACCCACGCACGCGAATCATCCACCACCCATTTTAGTGGAACCTCGTGCTCCCTTATTGCCATAAGCAGGATGACACTGCGGAAGGACGTTGCTCCCGAGGCCAAATATGCGCACCCAAGCTGCGACGTGCCATGTCGCGAGTGGCGAAACTGCAAGATGGGAGACGAGTGGAAATACGAGTGCGTTAATGTGCTGTGGGTTGAGTGGGACGGGGACATTGCCTACCGGAGGTGTGTGGGGAGGGTGTTTGCTAGTTTCTGGGACAGCGATGAGGCGGGTAGAGAGGAGGTCGATGTCAGGTTGGGGTAGAGCACGATAGAACACATTGCATTTAAACGTGAACCTTGACGTGTGTTATCACACTGTCCATCTATCGACCACAATACGGCCCTTATACCCCTTATAACTTTTCCCACAGTTTCTCAGTCCTACAGACTCGAGCACAATAGTCCACGCATAAACCACCAAAACCCTCACACACACTTACCCATTCCACACCTTGCTCCTCACCTACAAACTCGCAACACCCACCGCCTTCCTGTCCTTTCAATTCATCTCAGGTAACTGACTACGATCACTACCCTGGTCCTTACTTGTTCCGATATACACCACTCCGCACCTCACACATGGAAGATAGAAAGGAGAGCAGTGGACCGAAGACCACCCACCAACACCCTCACAGCACCACTCCAGCCAGTCACACAAAGAACATCACACATTCAAATAGCACACATCACACCACTCCAAACCAATCACCTCCCTCCCAAAAAAAAGACATTCAAAAAGCACAAGCCACCATCCATCCATTCTCAATCTACACTCCACTCCTCCCCACACCACCTTCCTTCTCCCCCCTCCCCCCCTCACCTCCTATCCTTCATCTCCCACCCACACCCACACACACCCTAACTAACCCCCTCAAAAACTCAACCTCACCAAGCCCAACACCCACGCCTAAAACGCCCACGCCGCAAACCAAACCAAGCCACCAAGCCGTACTTACACCCCGCTAAGAAAAACCCCAGCGCCACCCGCTCAGCACAGCAACAGAATGGCAGGATGGCAGGCAGGCAGGCACCAGGAGGAAGAAGAAGGAAAAAGAAATGAATAATCCGCTAATCCTTCCTTCTGTACAGGCAGACGAGCAGGAAGGTAGACAGGCATACAGTAGACAGACAGTAGACAGACAGCAGCACCCTCGATCGATCCGCGTACATCAGCCAGCCAGTGAGCCAGGCAGGCAGGCAGAAACAGCGAGCTTATTTAGAGTCGCAAGGTCGTCCATCGTTGCATTACTAACAGTAACAGTACCAGTAGTAGCAGTAGCAGTAGCCTAGCCTGTCGCTGCGCCAACAGAAGAAAGAAAAAGGAGCAGGAAAAAAAGGAACAAGGAAAATGGTTTTGCGGTGCCCTCCCAAGCCGTCTATAGTATAGTATAGCCAAAAAAGCCCAATCATTACAAAATACCTATACAGTTTCAAAAGAGGAAAGAAAGAGACGCGCAAAACCCATGTGTAGCAGTGTAGTTATTGGTGACGGCCGTCGCTTCGCTCAATCAAGGACGGAATTTGACTGACTCCAGAATGCAATGTATCCGCAATGAAAATGTAAAAAAAAATTTCAGCGCTGGCTTCGCGCTGGTGCATTATTGTAAGCACGCATTTGGGACTGTAACGGCAACCAGACCACCTAGGCCCCGCCTCCACCACAGCACAGCACGTTCATTAGTTTCTTCCCGAAGCTCGGTTTATCGGCCTGTTGTTGCCTCGGCGGCTGAGCATTGGGACTTTGTACGGGTGTCGCACGGTTGCTGGTGAGGTTCGGCTGGCTGTGCTGGAACTGAGCTTGCGTTGAGCCTTCTGGCGGTGCTAGCTCGGCTGCGCTCTTCCGCTTGACTGCATCCGGATGGCCGTATTTGCCCTGCTGGAGCTCTCTTGGGCTTCTTCCGGGCGGGCCCCGTGTCGCTCCGGGCTTTGGGAGGTCCGCATTCAAACGGTGATGGTCGACGGGGAGGTGCGTCTTTTGTTGCCTGGCGTGCGGTTGACCGTGAACGTTGACCGCAGTCGATGAGTTTGGGTTTACGTTGTGGTGCAGCTGTTGGACAGCTGAAGGATGTGACTTCATCTGTTCCCAGCCCTTGCCGTTGTTGAGCTTCATCCAATCATACTCGCCGTCCTCCACCTCGCCAGTGCTCTTTAGCGCCTGCGTGAACAACTCGCGCAGGTAGTCGTAGTCGGGTGTGTCCTCGAAGCCAAGATTGCGAACGTAGCTGAGGTACTTGTTGAACTCCTCTGTGACATATTAGCAGGTGATCCACTGTAAACCCTAACATCAACATACCAGGGAATCCATCGCACAAATCCTTGATCGGGGTAGTCTGCTTCTTCTCGCCAATCTTCTCGTACTTTTGCTTGTTGGTGGCTGCCTTGAGACCCTGCCACGGGAGTCCGCCTCTGAGAAAGTACATAAAAACGTGACCAAGCGCCTCCAGATCATCTCGTCGTGATTGCTCTCTTCCGAGATGCGTGTTGATGCTCATGTATCGTGCAGTTCCGGACAGCGACTTGCGTTCTCTGTACGGGATGTGTTGCTTTGTCTTGGGATCGCGATACTGCTTGGCCATGCCAAAGTCGACGACGTGAATGACATTGGCACTCTTGGAGCCAGGTCGGCCGATGAGGAAGTTGTCGGGCTTGATATCTCGGTAGATCAAGTTCTTCTCATGGATGGTTTGTACACGCGACAACTAGGCCATGTTAGGTAAGGAAGAAGCGAGGAATCGAGGAGCTACGGACCATCTGCTTTGCTACCATGACCACGGTCTTGATGGAGAACTTCCGGTTGCAGTGGTCGAACAGGTCTTCCAAGCTGGGGCCCAGCAGGTCAATGACCAGTATGTTGTGGAGGCCCTCCTGTCCAAAGTAGTATACGTTGGGGATGCCAGCTGTGATAGCGTTAGTGCATGTCCAACAGTTCAAATAAGACCCTGATAATCGGGCTGATGGAGGAGCAGAGTAGCCGAGGCGGTGAGTCTGATACGACGATACCGGCATCACTGTACAGCAACGGCGTGATTGAAGAAGCCGCACACCCATCCCAATTGCATGGGAAATGACTGGTGGAGCTGTTTGCAGCGTGCAGCATGGGATGCGTCAAAAGGAAGCGGAAAGGGGTCTACTCACGGCATCCTACGAGGATCTTGTACGTGCGGTACTCATCGCGCAGCTGGGGAGCATCGCTCTTGCGAGGCTCGAACTTGATGGCAACCTGCTGCTGGTTGAGCAGGTTGGTGCCTTCGAAGATGACGCCGAAGGAGCCCTCGCCAATCTTCTTGCCGACGCGGTAGTGCACGCCGACGACGTTGGACGAGCTGCTGCCAGAAGCCATTGTGCCGCTCGTGTGCTGTCTTCAGCTGTGGAGGTGTTGCAAGTCGGGCCGCAGCCGAAGCGGACGCTTGGGGGCTAAGCAGGCGACGCGGCGGAGAGGAAGAGGGTGCGGTCGCGGCGGCCGGGGGGAGTTGGGGCGGCGAGACAAGAATGCGAGAGCAGCGGCGAGTCGCTTGACC
The DNA here is from genome assembly GCA_019828545.1 of Paracamarosporium sp. OC-R06-R3. NCBI lineage: Eukaryota > Fungi > Ascomycota > Dothideomycetes > Pleosporales > Didymosphaeriaceae > Paracamarosporium > Paracamarosporium sp. OC-R06-R3. The sequence continues at coordinate 40,460 of JACVRA010000488.1, read as the reverse complement.
CTGGGGGGAGCTGCTGCTGCTGCGTGGGAGAAGAATGCGGCGGGAGTGAGAATGAGAGACGTTGGCAATGGGGTCGGTGTAGGAAGGCTTTGGCAGAAGGGGCGGGCTGGGATGCGAGGGTCGGTCAAGGCGCTAAAGCTGGCGCACGGGCCGCTGGGACCGCATTGGCACTGGCATTCACGCAGGGCACGCCGGCGGACGGGCTCTGGCGACGGGGGCGACAGGTACACACGCCGCCGCCGACTGCTGCACCGCGGCGCGCCCTCGGCCGTTCCTCTGCCATTCTCTTCACCGTCTTCTCGTCTGCTCTGGCTGTTGAGCGTCTGCGTCGGCGCGCGTAACTGGCGGCAGGCGCTCCCCAGGCGCAATGCGGAAGGTGCCATCCGTCTATTTTGGACGACGCATGAGCCACGTGACTCGCAATCTCACGGCGTGGACATGGCGGCTCCGCTCCGCTGCCTACAGAGCGCCTTGATTGTCGTCCAGACACAGCACCTTGATCGTCGTCCAGAGCCTCGCTTCTGCTGCGTGTGCTGTCCCAACGTACACGCCTCAGGCCCCTCATGCACAGCACACCACTCGCCCCAGCTGGTGCGACGCATTCTGCCATGCTGTCCGCTCGCCAGCCGCATCCGCGCCGTTGCTCTGTAGCGCTGCCCAAGTTTTCGCTCGCAACGGTCGAGAACCACTCCACCGCGCCGTCACCCCTCGTGTGCCTGGCAGCTTTGACAGAGACGCACCCCTACGCATTGCATCATAACAGCCCTCTAGCTTTGTTTGCTCCTTGCTTGGGTGAGAAAAGGCCCCCGACACGCACCGCATGAAGAACAGCACGCGGGTGAACCGCAAGCAAGGTCTCGCTTCTGCCGTCGCGCCTATCATCTCATCTCGCTTCAGCCACTCCGTCTTCCACCGCCCCATATTTCGGGACGTTGATACAAGGTTCCAGACCTCAATTGAGCCAGTCCGTCTAACCTCGCATTCACCATTACCCATTGTCACGCGCACATGGCATGGATGGATTAACTTTTCCACCGCCCTCAGTCAAGTTCCATTCAGCCAAAGCCCTCTGCAAGGCTTCCCTAGTAGGTAATTGTACAAAAAAGAGACTGAACGAGACCGCAGTCATTGCCGCGCGTGCAATACTTTGGCGCGACCATGTAGCAAAACGCCATTCCCAATGCTAACATTGACTCCGACGCCGACCCCATAATATGCCCCGAAGCGCAATCTTAATAATTTTCTTGACACGAAAGATAATGATCCACACCCGTCCATTCTACGAACCCTGCATCTCCACATCCTGATCCACGATGTGTTCGTGCTGTTCTTGGGCATCGAACCCTCCGACTGCCGGCTCCACACGCTCGGATACCGGCTCTACGTCGGAGAGCACGGTAGTCTTCTGCGCCATCGGATCGTGGTCGGCCTGCTGCCCGTATGCTTCGGGATCTTCCCGCTCTGCACGAGCGAGGTTAGATCCTGCTCCCATGGTTGCGTCGAACCAGTCTTCCAAACGGTGGTTGTCAACAAGATCTTTGATCATGATTTCGTCCGACAGGTTGTCCTGGATGATGGGTTTTCGTAGATCTTCCTCAGGAAATCGCAGACAGAATTCGCCGTCGGTGCAGCCTGAGCCAAACATGTCGCGTACTCGTCGAGGATGAACGTTTTTCAGTATACTTGCCTCACCTATAACCAGTTAGCACCATACCTTCCTTCAAACCAACGCACACTTTGCTCACCGTCTAACATCCACCCAATCAATGTTTTGACTGTCATCCCTGCGATTGTCTGGCTGAGGTATTCGGCCATGGCCTCGTTTGAAAGATTCTGGGTAGAGTTGATTTCCGCCCAATCATCTTGTAGCAACACCCTCTTCCAGATAAGACCGGGCAACCCTTTGCCAACTGTTCGCTGAAGATTGTTCAAGGCTAACACCCTCAAAGCGAGCGCAAATGGATTCCACGCATCAGGGTCCGTCGCATCTGTCGCACCATCGTACACCATGAGGGTTAGAACGTCGATTAATAGACATGGCTCTAATACTCGATGCTGAACCAACTGTTCGAAACCCTGTTGAAGCAGGTGCTGCAGAGCCGGTCGCTCGGTCAGGCGTCCTTGGCCGTATTCAGTCATAAGTAACTGTACAGCGGATTCATCATCCATTGCTGTCGTGATGGTAGGGAGTACGTGCTCATATAGTTGGTTTTGAATGTTTGCCACCTCTAGGTCGTTTTCGATCTTGTGCTGGTAATCCCTGTGCTCCTTGAGCTTCGCGTGGTCACCAACCAGTTCTGAGCCTAGTCTCTCCATATCCGCCTCTGCCTGTGCCATGACAGACAGCTTTGCTATCGACAGCTCCACAGTATTGCACCAAATGTTGGTCTCTTTTTCAGTCGCGTCCTGTAAATCTGATGCGGCATCGCCATAGTATTGCTCCCCACGAATGTCGTTGATCCAGCTTAGCCTGGCGCGTGAAGGATCAGCACTCAGGAACTTCGTCAGTGATGCCTGAAAGTCTTTGTCATTTTCCTCTTGCGCCCTTTTCAAGAGTAGTCCTGATTGATTCACGATAATGTACTTCATGAAATACGCATCGGCAAACTGTTCTCCGTATCGTTTGAAGCAAGAAGCCACGCGGTCCTTGATCCTTCCAAGCTTCAAGTTGATCTCGGTTTCTACCATCTTGCTGTGGTTTTCGGTCTTAGCTTCCTCGAGATACTGGGTCTCTTCCCAGATGAGATCAACTAAAGTTGTCATATCTTGGTATCGTTCGGCAAGGTTCATGCCTTCAGAGGCCAAACCGATGCCCGCTAGGTGATAGATTTGCTTCGGCCGGACGTTGGTGTTCCATTCGTCTCTTAAGCTCTTCCCCATCGACCGCTTCTTCTCGTCGCTCTGGTCCAAAGCCCATCGGAAGCGTTCAATGTGGTTCTGGCAGCTCATCCGTACAAGGCGAGGATTGTGTTGAGCGACTTCCTGGGCAACGCCTTCTTCTTCGCGTTTCTCGTAGCAATCATCTGCATATTTGCGGCCCGCATCAACGATGCTCCGGACAGAAGCCGTAAGATTGTGAGTGGAAGTCCAAATGTTCTGGGAAAATTTGTCGTAGCCCTGGCCTGGTCTTAAGAGGCCATCACTGTCCAAGGTGTCTGCATCCAGCCCGTAGTGCTCGATGTTCTCCTTTCGAAAGGTAAACGCCGTCTCGAGCACGGTGAGCAAAACCTCGTCAGCTTCGCGTAAGCGTTGCATAATTGATTTCAGGCTCTTTGTACGATCAGGAGCGATATAGAAGAGTCTGAAAAAATTCCACGTCCAAGGTAGCAAGATCTCGAGCGCGTCAATATCTTTGAGGAAGAATTGTCGGATCGGATCCTTTTCGCCTTTGGTTTCGTCGATTGGCGTCTTGAACTTTTCATGCAGTGCTTTGATGATGTCTCCCATAATGTTCTTCTCTGGATATATATCGGGATGTGTTTCTTGTTTTCGCAGCTGTTTCTGATACCAATCCCAGAGATATATAGCAGCAGTAAGTTTTTCCGCATGCCACAATAACTGCCACCTGCCCACAAATGATATATCGGGAAATTGGGTGCGTATATACGAGTTCAAGGTCTGGAGAGCAAGAGCTCGTTTGCGAAGTTGTTCTTCGAGCAACAGAGTGTTTCCTTCGAAGTGTTCAAAGGAAGATGACAACACACCTGTGCTGATTCTGAGTGCTGCCTTTTCCACTTCTTCCTGACTGAACGAGTACCTTCCTTTCGAAGCAAAATCTAAAATTGTTCCAGGTACCGTGCTGAAGAAAGTTGCTTGCATTAGTTTGCTTCCGGCACTGACCTTTGAACGTTTGCCTGGCCTCCCGGAATTCAACCGAGCGAAGGCGTTGACTTGAAGGATACCAAAGTCTTGAATGAAGACGAGCGCGCTGCAGGTTTGGTCCCTTCGGCTAGCGGGCTCCAAAGCGTGTCCTACGGGTCGCACGTTGGCATCCGATTTGAAGTAAATACCGTCCTGGAAGGGTAGAATGGAAGTTCCAGAGTCGGTAAATAGCTGAGCTTCAGGGCTTTCCTCTGGTTGGGCAAGCGATGCCACGACGATGGCATCTGGAAACTGCACAAATGCAGTATGACCAGGATCCGGTAGCAGAAGCGTCCCAATGGGTTCTTTTGATAATTCTGCAGGGCGGTAATTGCGTAACGGAATCGCGCGACTGACCGTCGCGCTCTGTTCTGTTATATCCAGTTCCAAGAGGAAATAATCGAGCATGTTGCGACCGGAAAGAGACACGAGAACAAGGAGGTTGGTGACACCAGGTTCTTGAGAGCGACCCATTATTGCGAAATCCAGTATATGAACGTCTTGTTGTCCGCGCATCTCTGGCGGGCTTCCTTGCTGCACTGTGCTCAATATCTTTTCCCGCGCATCTATCTCGCGCTTGAATATCTGTTGCCCGGACCAACTCAGGTCCCAAAGCTGAAATAGCCCGTTTCTAGTCGCGGCGATGACTTCCATTTGGCCTTTGGATTCAGATGTATGTGCCTTCACCGATGCGATCGTCTTTCGAATCGCGCCACCAAGCAGACCCTTGAGACTGAACAGGCTGCCAGAAGATCCGTTGGGAGTGCTAAGAACGGTCGTGGCAATGCTCGGACGGCCTTGGGCATCCCTGAGTGTAAGTTGAACGAGTCTACCACTGCTCACGACGAGGATATAGCCCGCATGATCTACGTCAACTATGCGTGTTATGCGTTCTCCAGAGTATAGTCTCAGCGCGCCTTCTATGCCCTGCTTGCGTTGCGTAAAAAGGCTACGTGTCTCGGCGCTGTCGATGCTCTCCCAAAATACAATCTTTCCGGTCGAGGGTGCGACGGCCACGACGCCAAAGTCGTTCGTCGGTCCATTGCGTACGATTTCGCCCAGTGGCAAGGGCTCGGCGCCTTTCAAAGCGGATGGTAGGGGGAGGGCGAGAATTTTGGAGACGCCTGTCGCGCCGGCATAGTCCCACACGAGGGCTTGATCGGAGGTCAAAGCTAGCGCGAGGCCGGCCACGGGGAGAGCGGAGGCGCGGAATGGTGCTGCACAGTTGTTAGAGGAGAAAGGCATAGAGACAAGAAAGCGACTACAACGTACTCGATCCGCCAGCGAGGGCTGATGGGAAGCTAGGCAGCCTCTTGACGCTGTAATTCTCGTTCTTATTCTGTGCAAACAAGTATTAGCAAGAGCATGTTTCTCTTGTCTCGCAGCGAAACTCACCAGATATAACGCAATGTCTTCCTTAAACACGCGCTTTGCAGCTCCCTTCTTTTCGCGAACGGGCATATCCAGCAGCACCAGGCTCGACTCTACGCTGCCGTGGCTTGCATGGCCATTCAGACCGATGCTTCCTTTCTCATTGTCGTCGATTGTGTCGTCTCCCACAGACACAAAGGTCTCGTCTCCCAACTTGCTGCGCTTTCGTCGAGGCTGCTGTTGCTGGGGTTCGGTCGAGTTGCGCGGGCGCCGGCGTGGGTTCCGCTGTGAATTGCGCACGCTTTGGATTGAAGCTTCGGGGGAAAACATGGTGCGCGTGTGGGGAAGAGAGTTGCGCGATGCACGCGCCGAAGTTGGTGGATGACGCCGCGCGTGGTGCAGGTGCGGCGTTGAGCTCGATGCGCTGTATGTTTTGCCAAAGAACGGACAGGGATGCGGCGGTCTTAGTCTTGGCGCGGATTTATCGGGCAAGTGCGACCTAACCTGGTCTGTCGTCTCTCACAGTTGTCCTATTTCGGAGTCCACTTTTCACTGTCTCAGGTCTATTCACGCTCCCTATTTATCATTTCTTTGTCCAGTGCACGGATGCGTATAGTTACTCAGATTCATAAGATCCTGACTTATGCCATCTGCCTTGGGTCTCACTGAAGGTCCCACTCTGTCGTCACTTCATCACTCATTGCATCGCGGTTCTCTCATGGTGGATAATATACATATCCATTACTTTGTTTTACATATTAAGTCATTCACCATATTTCATGATAGCTGTGCCCAACCGAAGAAACCCATAGTAAAGAGACATGAGAAGACGCCGATCCCCAAACACCATGGGCGCTGTGCCATCAGCAATCCCAGGTAGAAAGCATAGTACATGAGGTTGTGACCGTTTGCCCGACAATTGGCAATCTCCGTGTAAACAACCATCATACCCGAAACATGGTCATTGTCAACTGCAACGAGTGAACATGCTAGTTGACCCGCAGTGAACGATGCTCATGCCATGATAGATGTGTTGCACTTCCCTCTACATCCGCCCGCCGCCTCTTTCGAGAGCTGGCTCGGGGCCTAGAATTTCTTCGAGGCGTCCTCTTCCTCAACGGTGTTGGAGCTGGACGTTGTGCTTTCCTTATCGAGCTCAGCACCCATGGGGCCATGGAGCTCCTCCTCAAAGACGGGCTCAGGCTCGATGGTCTCGAACTTGGTCTTGAAGTCACGGGTTGGGTTCGTGCTGGAGTTGCTTCGGCGGCGAGCATTGGCTATGTTGTAGCCCATGTCCTCGACCTCGTCACCGGCTTGGCCCCTGTTAACAAACAAACAGTCAGTATAGTCACACAGAAGGGAGTGGATGTGTACTTTGACGTAATTGCGGGGTCCCGGAGCCCACAGCTGGGGTAGCTCCGATAGCTTGCACTGAGAACAGGAGGTTGACTTACCAATTGCCTTTACCACCGCCGTTCTTCTTGGTTTTGTTGGGGTCCTCGTTTACATGGCCTGACTTGGCGAAGTATCGAGGAAGGTGCTCGTCAGGATGAGCCGATCCATCAGCGAGGCCGGCATGGTCGCGATCAGTGTACTTGTGAGAGCGGGTCACTGCTCAATGGTTAGCACTCAAGCTCGTGAGTAGGAGCAGCCAGCCAGCATGTATGACATGGGACGGCATTGAGGTCGTTCATGCCGCTCAGAGTGCTTGTCAATGCATGCAGACAAGATCAAGTTGGCATGGAAGCTACGGCTCGTGCAGGGAACGACGGCACTTACTTGTTGTTTGTTGGTAGGGTTGTGAGACGAATGCGTGGAGATCGAAGTTGATGAGGGGAAGTCGGGAGTTAAGTAGTTGAGCAGCGGTGGGAGAGCTCTAGAAGGAAGTCAGTTATCACGAGACACGTTCGCTCGGGCCAATAGCAGCAAGTGTCGGACCGATGGTCAACCCTCGGTCGAGAGCGCGGGTGGATTGCCGTACCTTGCAGCGGGGCTTGTTTACGTGGTGATGAAGCAGAGGCAGATAGTTCCGAGACGGCAAGTGTTGAGCGTGGAGTGTTTGGGGTGCGGTGGAATGATGTATGGGCAAAGGGAGCACAAAGCGGCAAGAGGCAGAAGCACGCGAGCAAGCGGGGTCCTGAGCTGATGCAACACGGTCCGCATCGCATTTATAGGGGTTGCCGCAGCCATCGGTCGTGGCTTCCTCGCTGCGGCCCGAGAGATGCAGCGCGTTCGCAATTGAGAAGTTGCGACCGTGATCTGCGGTGCCTGAGCACTGTTCAGAATGAAGCCGCTACGTCATATGGCAGCGCGTGATGCTCGTGTGAGCAATGCCACGATAAACAATGTCTTTGGATCCACCAGCAGTGCCCCCGGAGCCGTTGGAGAGCTCGCCGGGGACGCTTCTGCCGCTCGCAGCACACAAACGCAGCCGCGCCGGGCAGCCATCGGACAAGACGCGCGACGTGAGCAGCTTTGGTGGCGCCGTTGCCGTTACCCCAGACTTTGCAAGTGGGTCCGTCTGAAGCAGGAGCCCCCCGCTCGCGCCGACCGCCGAGCCGTCACCTGACATGCCTGCTTACGCATCGAATCACCCCTCAGCCCACCTTTCGTTGGTCATTGCCGGCGCCGCAGGCCATGTCCTAAAAAAGTTGCACGACGCGGTCCGAACCGAAACACTGCTTGCTAATACACTCTCGACGCCGCACAATTCTCGCGCCCTCCCACTGCCCATACTTATTTTCGCCTGCCCACATTTTTACGAAGACGCTTGCCGTGGTATTTCAACTTTTTCGCAGTCGACCCCGCCCCGCCATGGCCGCCCGCACGCTTCTCCTCGCAGGCCCGTCCATCGCGGCGCACCCCGAAGTGCTCGATAAGGTCTATGAGATCCACCACCGCTCCTCCGCCGACCTGCAGATGCTAGATCGCCTTGCCGCAGGACTCGTTCAGCTCCCATCCTCCACCTACGATGTTGTGCTCCTGCTCACCGACGCCGACGGCACCACGCGCGAGAGTCACAAGTTGCTCGACAGAAACGTCATGAACAAAGTCGTCGGTGCACTCAAAGCAGGCGGCTTGCTGAGGAGTCAGGATGGTGTCTTTGGGTCGGCTGGTGGCGCTGAGAAGACTGAGGCTATCCTGGCTGGTTTGGTTGACGGCGTGGACGGCATGATGAAGCCTGAAGAGGTCGAGAGCGTATCGATACCTCTCAAGCTGAGAAAGAAAGCAAACGGCACAAACGGAGTGAACGGTACAACCAACGGTAATGGTGCAGTGCCACTCAACCTCAACGGCAAGCGCGAACAAGCACAACCTGTACAGCCCGTCGGAGTAGGCTTTGTTGACTTTAGCGACGACCTGGACGCTGAGATCATCACTGGGGAAGATGATGATCTTATTGACGAGGACGACCTGATCACAGAGGAAGACATGGCTCGCCCAATCATTCAACGTAAGTTGATCCGGAAACCTCATATATTTTGAAATAAACTGACAATTATCAGCGCCCGAGTGCCGACCCAAGGCCGGAAAGCGGCGTCGCGCATGCAAAGACTGCACTTGCGGCATGAAGGAGAAGCTCGAAGCCGAAGACGCTGCGAGGCGTGCCAGCGCCGATAAAGCATTAAACACGATGAAGTTGGGAGCCGACGACCTTACCGAAGTGGATTTCACTGTCCAAGGCAAGGTCGGCAGCTGCGGAAACTGTGCATTAGGCGACGCATTCAGATGTGACGGATGCCCATACATTGGCTTGCCAGCATTCAAGCCGGGCGAGGAGGTGCGGCTACTCAACAACGATATACAGTTGTAGACGGATGGTTGCCAGCGCATAAGACCTGAGCCGGCATTGCATGTCAAAAGGCGTTTCAGATAGGATTTCGGTTTGCATATAATGAGCCACGAAAGCCACGGAGTATCTAACTACAAGAGATGAATATATCATTGCTTATGGAAAAGAAAAAAGAACCAGATCCGAACATCTTGTTACTCGCATGACCGAAAACACACCAGTATTCCCCTCGATCCGCAGAAGTCCAAAGCCGATGACAAATACGAAATGGTTCACCCGTCCACCATCTTGACCCGAGTCTCTACACAATCAATCAAAGAAAAGCCTTCGACTCCCTGCTCTTCCAGATACTCGACCCCCTACCCAACACGCCTTTCAAACTCCCAAACCCCTTCTTCTTCTGCATCTCCTCGTCAACCTCCACACTAACCGGCCTCTTCCCCTTCCCCTCCACCACCCTCAGCCTCTCCGGACTCCCCCCATTCCCATCATCCAGCACACTCAACGGCGTCCTCTCCCCCACAGACGACCCCTTCGCCGCGCTCTCCGGCCCCGGCGTCGCATCCTCAGCCTCCAGACCGCCCTCCAACAACGACAGCCCCAAGCCTACATTCGCAGGCGCATCCTGCACGGGCGTCACCGGCCTGGGAGAAGGCACAGCCGTGTCCCGCTTGGAATGATAGAACGGCGAACTATGCAAATGCACCTGTGCAAGCTTCGACTGCCTGTGCGCCGAGCCCGCGCCTGCTCCGCCGCCGACCCCAACCCCAATCCCAATGCTCTCCCTGCGCACCTCCTCGATGCGCGGCGCCTCGTCCTCGCCGTACCCGACGACGTTGCCCGCGCCGTCGCGCTCCGTCGTCGTCGACGACTCCGCCGTGCTCTTCCGCGGCCGCGCCGTGATGGTGCTGCTGCGGTTGTCGCCCGCTTTGATGTCGTGGAGCAGCGAGGGGGACTCTGCGAAGCGCGGGTAGGCGCCTGACTGGGTGCGGGAGCGGTCCCGCGGCTTCTTCAGGGGCCGCGAGGTCGACTGGTGGGATTGGGAGCGCGAGTGGAGGGATTTGCGGGAGTGGCGTTCTTTGGTGGAGGGGATGCGCGGGAGAGGGTGCGACGAGGTCCTGCTGCTGCGCTTGGATGGGGAGCGCGTGACTGTGCGGGAGAAGTTGCGCGAGTGCAGCTTGGGGCGGTGGCTGATGGATGTTCTGGGGCGGGTGAGCGAAGAGGTCGATGTGCGTTTTTGCTTGGGCGCTGGTGTTAGGGTTGTCTTGGATGGGTTGTCGGTGGCGAGGCTGTATATGGATGAGTCTACGTTTTCCTTGCCGCCGTGCTCGAGGAGGTCGGCGCGGTAGAAGGGCGTGGGATCGCGTTCGTTTGCGCGCTTGAGGGCCTTGCTGCTCCGCTTGCTGTTACGTTTGCTGTCGCGCTTGCTGTTGCGTGCTGTCTTGTCGTCGAGCTTCTCGATCTTCAACGGTCCGATCCAGTTCCTGACTGAGTCGCTCGGCTTGAGCGTGTTACGTCGTTCCGCATCGGCGATGTCTTCTTCTTCGCTGGAGTAGTTGCTCTCGCTCAGTTCCATATCCTTAAATACTTCTTCGCCCAAAGTCTTGTTGAATGTTTCCCTCATCTTTGGACCGCGAAGACTTGCCTGTGAGGATGTGTGGCTACCTACGCTTGTTGGCTGTTGTATAGCAGTTCCTGGCCGGGTTGAAGGTGTCAGTGCTTCATCTGGTTCGGTGCTCTTCGTCGAAGTAGTATCCATGTGTCTGCGAAGAAAGCCAATCGACGGTTTGTTCTTCCTAAGACTCCTAGAAAAATCAAAGTTGATAGCAGCTGGCGAAGGTGTATCGGTAGACTTTCGAATACGAAGGCTTTCGGGCAGCGTGTTGTTTGAGCGGAGGACAGTGTCACTTGGCTTGACTGTGTTAGATGGGGTCGGTAATTTTGAAGGTGACTTCGATGCCGGACTTGAATCGCCTATGAAGCCAGGGGGCGATTTGTAGCTCGATGATGAGACGCGGGAACCGGCGAAAAGGGGCGACTGCTGAGCTGAAGCGCGTTTTCGAATGTAGCTGTGGCGCTTCTCGTCAATTGTTCGGCGATCGAGCAAACGCTCGATTCGCTCAGGGCTCTCGTACACAGAAGGGACGACTGGTCGTATGCTCTGGCGTTTTTCGGCCGGTATCGTGTAATGTGTAGTATGGTGAGCTTTTGATGGCTGTGGGAAAGCAGATGGTACAGTTGACAATGCAGTAGTTTGTGAGCATGTACTCAAGGTTCGCTGTGCGGCTGAGACATTGGTGCTGCGTGACGGTGAGTGTCTGTGGCGTCCATGACCACGCCCTGTCGAGCGTCGATTGACTGGTGGCCCTGAGTTACGCCGGGTGGCTTCTTTACTGGTTTCTTTAGAAGTGTCAATTGTACCTTTTCGCTCTAAAGTGGGTGAGCCTGCCGACTTCTTTCGTGCCATGTCTGTTGGTATTTTCATCGAGTCATGGGGATGGTGGATTGGCTCCTTTGCCGCCTCAAAAGCCAAAGACTTGTGCAAAGCAGTGAATAGATTATCGGCTCGCTCATCCAAAGAGGTATCGCGTGAGTGGCATACTTTCCTTGTCGTGGCCAGTGGGAAGCAGAGTTGAGGAGCCCGCTCAGTCATCCGAGGAGGTGACTCGTCTAGTTTTCCTTTCTCGATATCATCATCATCTGCTCTGTCAACCTCTCCCCATCCTGCAGCGATAGGTATCGGACGTGAAATATCTGTCTTGCGCGGACTACCACTTGGATTGATATAACTCTTGTCTTGTTTCCTCCGCCGTCGGCATAAGGACATGAAAAGAATAACGAAAATAGCTGCAGCAAACAATGCCGATAGTACGCCACCGACAATGATACCAGTCTTTTTCCGTGACGACTCAGTGTTCGAGTGTGCTCCATGTTCTGCGCCAGAGTCTCCGTTCGTCCTTTGGTTCGCAAGCTTGGAGGGATCGTTTGTATCGGTCAAGAGTATGTTGATCTGAAAGGTCTGTGTATCTTTCGTTTTGCCGTCCGAAGATGTCGCAGTTATGGTCCCTTCGACCGAACAAGCTGCGGTGTCCTCTGGTAGAATGCCCGATACTATCATCGTCTCTGGATCAAAAGTGAGCCATTTGTTTAGTTTACCAAACTCCAACGAGATTGTTTCACTATCTAGTGTCAAAATCGATTTTGGTATGCGTTGGTCAAGATAGACACCAGGAGTAATGTTCAGGGGGCCAATCTCGCTGACGAACAGTTCAGAGGAGAACGAAAGATGGATCGAATGTTCCGCTACATCCCCGAATGTGTCATGCACAACAACCGAGATGTTTTGGGACATGAGACCAGAAGGTGGACTCCCACTGATGTCAAGCGAGTGGGTATCGAAAGACAGCCATTTCGGGACATTGGCGCTAACAGATTTAATATCTGTATCACGGATAGGGGCATTATCCAAAAGAACCATGTCTTTCAGTCCTTTAATATCCACGTGTTCTCCTTTGGAAACATTCAAAGTCTGTACTGACGGCTTGAAGAGCAGCACGTGATTACTGACAACTAGACTGAACGTTATCGATGCTGCCGCATAGTCAGGCACATCAGAAGCGATAAGAAGGATCTCCAATGTCTGCGGATTGGCCACTGATGGTGTTGTGCCGGAATAGCGTAGCCTTTGCGCATCGAACTTGATCCATGAAGGCAGCGGCGTATGGTCCGTAAGGGTGGTGTGGTAGGAGAGCTTTTCACCATTCGCCTGGAAGGTATCTTGCCCAAGAACTATCTCGAATGACTTTGAGGATTGAAGGGTGAGGCTGCGTGGTCCAGATAGTTGCCCTGCTTTTGAGAGGGCCTCCGAGATGTTCGCATTGGCCTTGGGACCCTCGTCTTTCTCAACGGGCAGCTGCGAATCCATACTGGCTACTGCGCCAGCCTCGCCGGCTGCGACGATCGTAAACCTCGCCGTTCCAGTATCTTTTGCTTCCGGAGTACCCCAGAGCGTTCTGTTCTCGCTATGAATGCGCAGCCACGATGGACCGCCAGCTATCGAATACACAAGCTGGTCTGGGTTCGGCTGAAATGTCGTAGTGGCAAACTGGAAGTTATACGCTTTCCCAACCCGCGCGACGGGCGGCAATTGCAATCCTAGAGGAAAGTTGACTTGAGGCGATGTCGCGGCCGCGGTTGCCAGGAGGCAAAAGAAAGCCGCCAGCTGCATGGTGGTGACTCTAGCTATCCCTTAGCAAAACATGTTCATCTGAGATTTAGTTAAGTTGTATCTTACCGCAGTTGAGTCAACTTGCGCAGTCGTATGAGAAGATGATCGCGGGGACAAAAGGGAGCGGACATATTGAAGACCTTCGCTCCGATACAGCCATCTTTTCCTTGGATTGTTGGAATTCGGCAAGGTCGCGTCTTCAACGCGCGTTCGCGTCAGGGGAGGTACCTTGCCTTTTACGCTGGTAGTAAGCAGAGGAATGCTCAAGGTGGGTAAGCGGTGCTCGGAAGACAAGCATGAGCAAGGGATGCCGAAGTCTGCCATCATTGCTACTAAACCAACCATGAACATATGTAAACGTCACCTCGCTCATTCTGCGATGTATCAGTGCATGATGAACCACGTTATCGCAGAGATTGAGGATCGCTTTACCAAAAGTCGATTAAGTTATCCAGGCGCGTGGTGTTTCTTGAACACTCGTTGCTCACGAGCTTCGGCACCCCTTCCACTTCTCGTAGAAGCAGGAGAAAACAGATGTGACACATTTGCTCGTGCTTGGCCTTGCTAACAATGCAGCTTTGTGAACGAAGCCCATTTGTTTCGAACGTCGCGGTCGCTAGCCACCTCCACGGAGACCCTTTTCGGAAGTCTCGTATGCAGGCGTCTTGTGAAACTCAGGAGCCTATCACACCAGATATCTCTATCGTGTTCGAGATGTAGCATTCCACTCGCGGAAGTGTTGTATGCGCCATAGGGTGGACTGGCCGCTTGTCCAAGTTGACACCGGAGTATGATCGCGTGCATCCAAAGTCATTCACCTATCGAGATGCATGGAATAGAACATAGCACTCATTTTCATCGTTTCCTACCTAGTAGAAAGCGAGTTGTGCAGGTGATGGTGCCGTTCACCGATGGTGGTAAATGCCAAGGGAAGTACAGAATGCGCTAACCGGAAAGAGAAATGTTTCTGAAGACCAGTCACCTGGAAGTCCAGGTGTGGGGGTTCCGCAGCTCGCTCACATGATTACACTGTCCAGGCTCTCTATGTGTATACTTGCGCTCTATGACGACCATAAGTGGTATAAGTAGGGATTCTAATCTCGACTTATCCACAGACGGTATGTGATAGTGTACAATAGCACATATAGCCGGCTAGTTGAATGAGCTGGCAAGGGCATGTGGCTAGCAAGCGATGGAACCCGGTTACTCGGATTTGTAAGATCGGAAAGCAAAGCGAAATAAATAACCAACAAAAGAAGATGCTAGAGCATGCGTTAACGCGGGTTTTGGCCCGGAATATAGAATTAGAGTGCCTGAGTTCGTCTTGTGCCCTCAGCGGTGAATACAATTGATGCGTCTATGTTTCAGCTCTCAAAATCCTGCTTTGATGTGTCATTACAGGGGTAAAAGGTACAGGGAGCTTCTTGACTGACGGTGATGTATGTTGAAAGTATCGTGCAAAGTTGGACATATAAAAGTAGGTGAACAAGTTGATTGTTAAGTGGAAGACTAATGGAAGATGCAGGAAGGTGGAGGAACATATATAAGCCTAGTGCTTGCTCGATGGGATTGGGGCCAACAGGCTCTTGTCTGCAGTAGACATGGTAGGTGTCTTGTTGACACAATAAGCCATACACATTGCATCACTATTCTCAATACAGTCTCAATTATGCTTGATTCATTGACCGTAGTCTTCGAGAAAGGGTTTATGCACCCCAAAAAGCATGCGACCATAAGCAAGCCAAGGTCAAGGTTACGAGATTAGATAGCGATGCGACCCGCGATTTTCCCAAAGCAGTATTACACACAGCGGAGAGGACATTCACTATGTCTTCTACAACCATTATAAGTGCACTTACTGTCGATGATAGGTTTGCTAATGCTGCTTAAAGGGATTTCGAGGACGTGTGTAATCATACTAGCATAGTACAGGACAAATGACCCAAGGCATCGCCTTACCTGGATCCAAAATGCGTCAAAGAAGCCTCCTATCTACTCTGGACTTATAAAATAAGATGACGGCGCGAAGGGAGGCTAGATATAAGACAATTAAATACACTATACAATTCGTATGATTGATGATAGCACTTCGATTGCACACAACGTACAGAGATCAAAGGACTTCTCCCCTGATACCAAATCACAGCACCATGTTCTCATCAAATGGGAATCTTGCAAGTGGTTGAACAGCGACCGTCTCGCCATTGAAAATTCCACCTAGAAACACCTGTTAAGTTTCCGAATTCATATCAATATGTATTTTATCTTTCCCCGCAAATCGGTTTGACGAGGTTAATAGTTTGTAAAATATTGGAAATATATTAGTTCTAGATTCTGTAAAACTTCATTACGATCAAGGCGAAGGAAAGCACGAATCAGGGCTCACACTCGGTAGATCCATTGTGAGAAATAGACGCCTCGGTGGAAATTTATGATGCTAGATTAAGGACGAGTAAGCCCGGGTAACGTGTTATATTGTTTGTTAACGGTAGGATAATCCTTTTGCACAGTTATATCGTATTGATCTGGATGTTATCTAACTCCATGGCAACGAAGTAAGTGAGTCTTCCGATTACGACAATCTTGAATGCACCCGTAAGAATATGGAACATTACAACGGCTTCGATCGTGAGGGCCGGACAGAGGGTATCCTTGCAATCTGATTACGTTGCGCTTGACGAGGGAGGAAGATGCGAAGACAAGCGCCACATGATGCCTCTGGAACAACTCATATTGAGAAACGAAAAGAGTTGCACCTGTAAAAAGCTGAACCAGGAGATGGACCAAATAACCTGTCTCGGAACAGTCTGCCGAGCTTGGGAGACATGGACGAGATTCTGAGCCCGAGGAGAAGCTTAACGAGCAAGGGCTGCAAGGATCAACCCTATACAAGCATTGTGACTCAAGGAAGAGTATAACAAAAGAAGTCGCGAGTCTGGTGGCGAGAGAACGTAGGGTGGCAACTTACAGTCGTATAGTTCCACGGCGGCATGACGTTCACAATGACAAGAGAATACTCCACCTTTTTACAAGAGATGTGATCATTCGCTCAACTACCTACCCTTCGTTCGAGTTCAACCAAATCTAACATTCAAGTAGGAGAAGCCCGGTTCTATCACGTCGTCTCCAAGAGGTTGGGCATAGGAATTCCTTGCCGCCCCCGCGGCCACAAGAAGTGGGGTGAAATGCTACCACAATCAGCACGTGTAAAAGATAAGACTACAGCTCTGATTTACCTCGACCGTCGGGTGCGAGTGCTTGAACTCCGGCAACTGTTCCAGCTGCAAAAGAGCTTCTTGTCTTTTCACCGAGTCTTGATGGGCCAAAGCATAGCGAAGCTGTTTATCGAAAGTTCTCGTTTCTCTCACAACCTTTTCTCGCATGAATGTTTGATCCTCATCGGTCTTCGCTTGTACGATCTCCGCTATCGACGCGAAAGAATGGACTACCATTCCTGAGCCTACGATAAGGAACCCTTGATGCCTGCAATGCCAAGATCAGCGGAATCCACTACGGCACTGATGCTTTTTACCTCAAAGATTGGATAGCCTCGCCTAATCGTATCTGACTCGCGAGGTCGTAGCCGTGGAATGTTGAGACCTGGATGATGGGTATGTCGAGCGGATCTTCAGGCGGAAACATGACTTTGAATGGCACCCATGTCCCGTGATCTACGCCACGCTCTACCCTTTTGGCTTTTATACCTGAGTCAACTAGATGTTTCCATACAAATGTCGCGAGTTCCGGTGCATCTTGATGCGGCCATTCATACTCGTAGACGTACGGATGGGAGTCATGGAAGTCATTGACGAAGTCATGCTAATTTTGTTGGTTATGCCTCCAACCTCAAGGGAGTAAACGTACAAGGATGGGCGTATTGCGCTTCACGTTCACTACGCACCTTCATTAATATCTGAACAATATAAAAGATAATTACTTGCCTTCGATTACCCCTGGGCCATGGATCTCACTCGCTTCGAAATGCCCACTGAAGATGATGGCAGCCTTTGGACGAGGTGCAAGCGCAAGGATTTCTTTTCCAATTTCTCTGAGGTTGTTCTGCACGGTGCGATTGTTGTCCGAATCTTTGAAAAGAAGGCCCACTCCGGCATGCCCAATGAAGTAGGCTGGTAGGGCGTTGGTGTTCTCGGTGGACGGCATGTTTCCTAGAATTTTGTGGTACAGGGTAAGAGATGTTGAGATACGATATGCGTGTAACGGAGATGCGCGCGGGTAAGATCGGATATATCATGCTTTTCGTCGTTTAATCCATGCTATCCAACTAGTTTATGAGCTATTGTTCCACTTCGTACGAACCGAACTGTGCGGAACTGCAACCGCGTCAAGATCGCATGATTCGGCAGTTGTGTTGTTCGAGTCAATAACGCAATACCCAGGTCCAAAGACAACATCGCCTACTAGCCCAACCGTTAACGATCTAGATAAGCACTGCCAAAAATCCGTCCAACAGGCTCGCAGCATTTACCACCTCAATCTCAGTCCGGTATAGAAGTCGAACATTCCGTGGGGAGGTGTGTTAGGGGATACTGCCGCCTATGGTAGTGGCGTGGGCATGCGCGCGATGATGTCGCTCCTATCCTGGTAGCTGATATGCGAGGCGAGACTAGAAGATGTTGACATCGGAAGGAATTATTGCTACAAAATGCGCGCGCTAATTATGCGTGGGGAAAATTGATTAAAAGATTGACACGCCGTAGCAGTAGCTGTTCGCCAGGCGATACGCATCTATATCTGAGAGAGTTGTACGGCTACAAAAAATGGCTTCAAAAGTTGCCGAATCATTGGTGCCTGTTGCCGCTTCTCCTTTGGTACCTGCAAACGACGGCCACGAAAAGGATAATATAGCAATCAGTGCGTCGGGTTCACTGTCTGGAAGTGGAGAGCGAGATGTTGAAGAGTATCAGGATGGCCTGTTGCACCAAGTCATTGAAAGACACGGGAAGGAGATTATAGTGAGCTGGACCAAGGAGGAAGAAACAAAAGTTGTCCGCAAAGCCGACTTCCTCTTTCTACCACTCTTCACTCTAATGTTTACCTGGATGGCCATCGATCGCACAAATGTATCCGGTGTTTTAACCTCGACCTTCCTTAAAGACAATGGTATGACCAGAGATCAGGCAAACACAGGCGTCTCACTCCTGTGGTTGGGCATCGTGCTTCTCGAAATACCTTCTAACATGGTTCTGCACCGTGTAGGAGCACATTACTGGATACCGCTTCAAGTTATTACGTGGGGCTTTGTTGAATTTTTGCAAATGTTTGTAAAGAATGCTTCAGGTTGGTATGCAGCGCGTCTATTTCTCGGTATGGCTGAAAGTGGATTCATCCCAGGCGGCCTTTACACACTGTCGAGATGGTGAGTTACCCCAGGCCTTAACATGCTTCTAGAGACACGCGCTCATCGTGCACCTAGGTATACACAAGACGAGCTTGCTAAGCGCACTACTCTATTTTTCTTCGGCCCGTCGTTATCTGCGTCCTTTGGCTCGTTAATATCTGCGGGATCATTGCGATTGGAGGGCCAAGGGGGCTTGAAAGGGTGGCAATGGTGAGATTTCATCACCTATATTTCACTTAAGATCAAGACTGTTAATACCAATCTAGGATTTTTATCATTTGCGGGGTCTCAACAATCAGTAAGTGGTTAGATGAACCTCAGCGTCGATGAGTATCGGCTGATGATATCCTTAGCAACTGGCGTCCTGGCACTGGCCTTCGTTCCCAAGTCACCGCATGATACAGACCGTCTCTTTGCTGGCTTAATACCCACGCGACCATGGCTCTCGCCCCGTGAAGCCGACATCTTCGTCGCACGCATCATCCGCAAGGATCCTAAGAAGGGTCAAGCAGCCACAATGAAGATCAAAGTGAAAGACATGTAAGTATATTGACCTACAAATGTCAAGTTCACCCTAACGCAAGACCAGAATTGAGGTACTATTAGACTGGAAGACGTGGCCATACTTACTAGCCTGCCTCAGCGGTCTTCAATCAGTCAACGGTCTCTCAACTTGGGGCGCAACCATCATCAAGTCGCTTGGATTTACTAGCATTCGCGCCAACCTTCTGAGTGCACCAGCCCCTATCATCGCATCGTTTTCCGGCCTCGCGCTAAGTTTTTACGTCGATCGATACAAACGCTTCGGATACGCTATTATTTTCGCTGCCGTGTGGACCATGGCGGGTTTGATTGCGCTTTTCCATCTTCCAGTGACTTCTAAAGGAAGTTGGTCATTCTATGCTGCGCTTGTGGTGACGAGCGCTGCACCGTCATGGCAGCCCCTCAACGTGACGTGGCTTTCTCTTAATTCGAAATCGCCTCAGCACCGAGCGATCGCATATGCTGTGTATATTGGATGCTCAAATTTGGGAGGTACCTATGGTAATCAGGTTTTCCGAGGGAGCGATGCACCACTGTATCGCAACGCTTGGATTGCGTGCTTGAGCCTTGGAGCTGTCTGGCTTACAGTTGTGATCCTGCAAGTGTTGAGTTTCAGGGTTGCAAACAAGAAGCATGCAAACCGACCTATTGAAGAAGATGAGGACGAGCAAGAACCATTATACACGGATGCAAAGGGCAGGAAGTATTTATATTACTGGTGAGCAGAGGTTTGTGAGACTATAGACATGCTAGCCAGAGGCGCGCGATATGGGGATTACGTGTTGGCAGATATAAGGATGGATTGAATTGAAAGCATTGTTTAGGTACAACAGAGATAAGTGAGGCATTTGGATGTGATTAGCAATTAGATGCAAAAGACACTGGAGCTGAGGAGGTCCATTAAGCACTTTAGATACATAGATACCGAGGTCGGCGCTAGCACACGTGATCACGCCGCTCCGTACTTTCTTCACGACGCGTCGCGCTTGCACGCTTTGATCTTGACATTACGCCTGGTGATTGAGGCCATTATGCCACCACTGCGACATCAGCTGCTCCCCACTTCTTTGCTAGACCGGTGATTGTTCAGGCTGGTTTATGGGCTGTTAAAAGCCTTTCTAGACGTCCGTAGCGATGCCTGGGGCGAGGAAACCTGCCCAACTTGACCTTGAGTTTACGTTGAGAAGAGTGTTCGGCAAGCGGGATTTTAGGTAAGCTTTCATTGCTCTGCAAGCAGTGATTGCACCCTAATGAATTTATTCAGGCCAGTGCAACGCGAGGTTATCGCCGCGACGCTAGAAGGCGAAGATGTCTTCCTACAAGCCGCGACTTCGTTCGGGAAGAGCTTGTGTTACCAGCTACCGGCTGTTGTCGATGTTGGGAGTATGTCAGAAGGTCGAAAAACTGTAGACATGTGCTAATGAATTAAAGTTACTATCGTAGTCTCGCCACTTCTTGCTTTAATGGTAGATCTTCTTTCATTCTTCTGAAACTGACCTAACGATATCATAGAACAACCAAGTTGCTTCTATGAGGAAAGCAAATATACGTGTGGAGACTATCAATAGCACTACAACGTCTAGCAACAAGAAGAAAATCAATGACGACCTTCAATGTGGCCACCCGCTTACTCGGTTGCTGTATGTCACGCCGGAGTACTGTCAGCTTGATCCCTTCCGCAAATTACTCCGCATTGTGCACTCTCAACGAGAACTCGCCCGCATAGCAGTAGACGAAGCCCACTGCGTCAGCGAATGGGGCCACGATTTTCGCCCTTCCTTCCAACAACTCTCTTGGTTTAAATCTGAGTTCCCAGATGTACCTATTATATGTCTCACAGCAACCGCAACCGCACGGGTACGAGATGATATTATCACAACCCTCGGTCTTGACGCCTCTAAGCTGAAGATGTTCCGCATGAGCACCAGCCGACCCAACCTCCACTATGAAGTCCGCTTCAAAAGCGACGAGGAAGACCACTACGACGACTTCGTCAAATGGCTCAAACACATTCACGAAAAGCGTGCCGCTCCTGAACGAGCCTCCCAACTAACTTCCCAGAATCAGCGTCCAGACAACTGGTCAGGCATCATCTACACGCTTTTCCGCAAAGACTGCGAGTCCCTCGCCGCCCGTCTCCGGAGCGACGGTATAGGTGCAAAACCTTACCATGCAGGTCTACCTCACACTGAGCGCGCCGACGCCCTCGCAGGATGGGTCGCTAATAAGGAGGGTTACGCTGTTATAGTAGCGACGACAGCGTTCGGCATGGGCATCGACAAGGAAAACGTGCGCTTCGTAGTGCACTGGCAGATCCCCAAATCGTTCGAAGGTTTCTACCAAGAAGCTGGGCGTGCTGGACGTGACGGAAAAGCCTCCGCCTGCATCCTATACTACAGCCGCGAAGATCGAGATCGTGCTTTGACCATGATGGCCCGCGATCAGCAGCGACAGCCGCAGAAGGGTGGTAGTGTCGCGGCGCAACAGGCGCAGTTGGTGCACCGGTTGAAGAGCATGGAGGCGTTAGTTGACTATTGCGAGGGCACGACGAGATGTCGGCATAAGACCATTGCGAAGTATTTTGCTGATGACGGGGAGACTCCATGTGGGATGGCGTGCGATTGGTGCAGGGACGCAAGGGGTTTGGTGAGGAGGAAAGAGAACGGGCTTGCTAGCGAGGCGTGGGTCAGTACACAGAGGGATTTGGGCCGGTATAACATGGACGAGTATGAGTAGGGTGAAGCATTTCATGGCGTTTGGCATCCTGGCACATCACAAAGGGAGCCAGCGGACATCGTTTTAATCATGCATTTGTCTACGTGAAGACCAAAGAGCTTGAAGCTTCTCATAATTGATACCCACCGCGCTATGCCATGTACATATAGCACAAGATGCTCATATGCATTTTTGTAGTTCGTGAATTCATATCCCCGTCATCGTCTGTCCGCTATCATCAAGTGTTTCTCTTTTCACCTCACCCAAACCACGCAACCCGAATCTCTTTAGCCCACCATAGTAGTCTACCTCTTTATTTTACGATGAGGGCAGCACTAGGGATCATGCCGGCCTCCTTGAGCGTCATACCAAAGTCAGATCGGTCGAAAGTCTTTTTGGGAAAGGTTGTCGAGAGCGAGTTGACCGTGACACCCGTCTCCTCTAACGAATGTGCGACCTCGAAGAGCGTTGTGTCGACCGGGAACGACTTCATGACACGACCGCCGGGAGTCTGCAGCGCAAGACGCGTCTCAGTGTACGCCGACGCAGGCTTCGACGTCGTGGGACCGGACGACGTTGGAGCGGCGGGTTCAGCCGGCGGCGGAGGAGCAGCCCTACCCTCACGCGCTGCCTTCTCCGCCTCTGCTTTCCTCTTTCGCTCCTGCTTGTCCGCCTCCAGCTTTTCCAACACCCGCTTCCGCGCCAACACATCTTCCTCCTTCTCCCGCCTCTTCTTCTGTGCCTCCTTCAGCTGCTCCTTCTTCGCGAGCTCTTCCTTGATATCCTGGCTCTCCTTTGTCGCCTTCATACGGATCTGCTCGTTCTTCTTCCTATCAATCTTGTCCTGCTCTGCCTGTCCCGCGCGCTTCGCTGCCAGCTTCTGTCGGAGATCCTCGAGCTTCTGCTTCTTCTCTTCTTCGGTGAGGGGCTTGATCTCTTCGGTAGACTCAGAGAAGTTCTCGTGACCGGACTTGGTGGCGTGGAATTCAGCCTGGGCGGTGGAGCGGAAGCGCTTGCCGCAGTCATCGCAGACGAGGGAGCGGGCCTCTTCGCCGGGTTGGAGGGCGGGCGGTTCGTCGTCGGCGGTAGCAGAGGATGCTTGTGCGGCTTGGAGCTCATCGATGGGCGTGTCTTGGTTCTTTTCTAGCCAGTCAATAGCATCTTGGAGGCTGCCTGTTGCTTTGGATGCGAGGGTTGCGCGTTCCTTGTCGAAGCCCATGTCGAGCAGCTGGTCTAGGTCTGAAGGCATGGTGATGGTTGTGCAAGTGGCTGTGAGGGTGTGGTTTGGTAGAAGGTGGCGAACTGCGGAAGTGTGTACTCGTTTTTGGGATGTGTCTTTTGTCGTGACAGATATAGAAGTTAAGGTTGTCCGGTCAAAGGCGAGTTTGTGTTTGGAGGGGCGAGGCAGCAGCGGGGGTTGATCCGTGGTTCACAATGCGCGTAACAAATTATTGAAACTGTGATTGTCCGTGGGTAGTGCAGCGACTAGAGGGAAGAAGGTTCTAGCGCAGTTGAGCATCAAGTATAGTAAAGCAGGATGAGAGATGTCGTCGGATAGTGTAGGTAGAGGTGGCGCTAGTGGCTTATGAACGAGCGTCATAGCGCGAGCGGGCTGTCCGCATGTGTCGCTTCCAAGCACCACCGCCGCGACACATATTCGCTTCCACCACCCTCGCATACCTTGATATCACTCCCCGAACCTGCCCTCGAAACTAATCGACGGTATTGCGCCCTCAACAGTCCTACCGCCTACTCCCGAAACCGTCGCACGCGCCGTGTTGACATTCACTGTCGTGCCTGATTACAAACCCCCGGCCACACCCCTCGCACCCGTGCCTACGCCATGTCTGTTGAACTCGACCCGCCGGAGCTGGGTTTCAAGCGTGAGCTTGCCATATACCATTGTCTGGCCGAATAGGAGGCTGATTCAGGACAGGCCCCTTCCAGCATGAGGTCACGCAGACGCTCAAGCTGAAGAACAGCCATTCAGACCCAGTGGCTTTCAAGGTGAGCCTCTCTACATTATTCCGCGGATACCGCAATTCGCATTTACTTGCAACGAAATCACCCGCTAACGCACATAGGTCAAAACTACCGCTCCTAAGCAGTACGCGCCACCCCACCATACCATGGCCCCCACCTCGCTGATATTGTATACAATAGATACTGCGTGAGGCCGAACTCCGGTCGCATTGAGCCAGGCGACCATGTCGAAGTGCAGAGTATGAGATGGCCCATGATCGTCTGCGGGTCGGCAACAGCAGCTGACGTTTGACGCAGTTCTTCTTCAGGCGATGAAGGAAGACCCACCGCCAGATGCAAAGTGTAGGGACAAGTTTCTCGTGCAGTCAGTTCTTGTCACTGCGGACAAAGAGTTTACCAACGTTGCCTCTCTTGTATGCCCCCCTCTGGACTACGCCGGGTTTGGCTGACGTGGAGGCAGTGGTCAAATATCGAACAGACAGCTAAGTCCTCAATTCAAGAGAAGAAGATTAGGGTTACCTTCCTTCCCTCCGATGGTGCTGCTGCAACCCCAAAGACCAATGGCGTTACCCAGCATCGCGAGTCCTTGCTTCCGTCGCCCTCACCAGAGGCCGTAACGCCCCAACGAGGTTCCACCGAGCAGCCTGTCGGATCTGTCTCGCGCCCGGAATCTCGCCCAGCAGGAAGCAAAAACTTGGGAGAGGCTCGTGAGTCTGCCTATAACCCATCGACCTCTGGTGTAGCAGCAACCGTCAGCGCCGCCGCGTCGGGAGTGGCAAATGCTATCCCTACCTCTTCCGAAGATCTTCAAGCCCAGCTCGCCGACGCCAAAGCCACGATTTCGAATCTGAAGCAGCAGATCGAGACGTCTACGGGCCTTCGCCAACGCAAAGCCGAGCCCAGTCGAGATTCCAAGGAGCAGTTGCAGACGGCCGTGAGCAGCCAACAAGCGCCTGGCGGTGTCCCCATTCACATTGCGGCTCTCCTGTCCTTGCTGAGCTTCCTTCTTGCGTACTTCTTGTTCTGATGTCGCTTCCCCGCAATATCCCTTGTCGATTTAGGCGAGGTCGCCAGGGTACGGCAACGGCTCCGATAGCGGATACAAGGAGGCCACGCGAGGCACAAGACAGGTTCCCGATGATAGTCACAAAAAGCGAAGCTCAGGTACGTGGTGTGGTGGAAGGCGTAGTGAAGAAGATATTATCCTAATTCCCTGTTTCTGGCGTTGACACATTTCCCTTGGGGCTGGCGGTGGTCTTCTTTGGGTAGAAGCATGCATGTATCTGGAGAGGAGGATGTGGAAGTGGTTGATTCAATTAGCATGTTCACGACCATGGCCGCCTACCTGTATCAACACATTCCATAATACGATTTTTGCAAGGCTTTTTGCTTGAGACGAATTGCGGCCATGCAAGTGACTCACACTTGTACCTATTCCACCTTGGCAAGAGGTGGTGAGAGCAAAGATATGCGACATCGCTTTACGTACCGGGGCACGCCCTTAGTCAGGCGGGCAGGCCAATGGCGGGGCGTGCAATTCCGGACGGCGGTCATTGTGGGGGTTTAGAAGGCGGCGACGCCCTTCAATCAATGGAGTCTTCCCCATGCCGCGCTTTACCGACGCGAAAAATGTTTGGTTATCTGCGCTATCCGTATCAATTGACCAGTGGCGTTGGTGGTTACGGTGCCCCACCAAGACGCGCCCCCGACGCCGACAAACGGGCGCGATTAGGTTGACTCAGTTGAATTTCTTTGGGCCCAGCAGCGCATTGAATCATACCTCTACATAAACGACCCACCCCTCTCTACCTTCTTTCCTCCCGTCACGCCTCCGCTGATTGACAGGAACGAAGCAAAATGTGTGGTATTTTCGCCTGCTACAAGTACGTCTTGAGGTTGCCCCTCCGAGGTCGGTTGATAAGTGACTAACACACAAGCAGGCACCCCGATGTGCAGCAATTCAAGCCCACGGCCCTGAAGATGGGCAAGGCGTGAGTCTGCCGCTTGTTCGTTGCTGTGCGAGGCCATTGACTCACTTGCGACAGCGTGAGGCACAGAGGCCCGGATTGGAGCGGCAACTGGATTGCGAACGACACGAGTAGGCCGCCGGAACCAGTGCGCATGGGACGGGAGGTTGACAACGTTTAGTTCTCGTTCACGAACGTCTGAGTATCGTCGGTGTTGGTACGTTGAGTCACACGAGCACGCTGGAAGCCGAGAGCTTACACTGGCATAGACACGGGCGCACAACCGCTAGTCAACGATGAGCAGACTGTTTCCCTGGCCGTCAACGGCGAGATTTACAACCACCGTATCCTTCGCAAGGGCCTCAAGAACCCATACAACTTCAAGACACACTCAGACTGCGAGGTCATCATTCCGCTGGTGAGCACACCCAATTATTCACATGGCACGCGAGCAGGAAATCTGATTCGGCACAGTACCTGGAACATGATGTCAACGCTCCCAAAATGCTCGACGGCATGTTCTCGTGGGTTCTGCACGACAAGGTCCAGGACCGAGTCATCGCAGCGCGAGACCCCATCGGCGTCACCACCTTCTACATGGGCCGTTCGAGCCAGACGCCCGGCGCCGTCTTCTTCGCCTCCGAACTGAAATGCTTACATCCTGTCTGCGACAACATCATTTCGTTCCCACCGGGCCACGTCTACGACTCAAAGACTGACAAGCTCACGCGGTATTTCGACCCCAAGTGGCTCACTGAGCCCAGCAACATCCCCACCAAGCCCGTAGACTACAAGGAGCTGCGAGCAACATTGGAGAACTCTGTGCGCAAGCGGCTCATGGCCGAGGTGCCATATGGTGTGCTTCTATCTGGTGGTTTAGACTCTAGTCTTGTCGCTTCCATCGCCCAGCGCGAAACCCAGCGCCTGAACGAGGCCGCACGGAAACGTGCCTCCGAACAGAAAGCAAAGAACGGTACGCTCAACGGCTATGCCATCGATGGCCACGCCCCTGGCGGTCTTGTCGGCATCGACGACTCCAACGAGCTCGCAACCGTGCAGATGCTCCCCGAACTTAACTCCTTCTCCATCGGACTCCCGGGCTCCCCTGACGGCGTCGCCGCCCAAGAGGTAGCAGACTTCCTCGGCACGCGCCACCACACCTTCACCTTCACGCTGGAAGAAGGCCTCGATGCCCTTTCAGATGTCATCTTCCACCTCGAGACCTTCGATGTGACCACCATCCGCGCCTCCACCCCCATGTTCCTCCTCTCCCGCAAGATCAAAGCCATGGGCGTCAAGATGGTGCTCTCTGGCGAAGGCTCAGACGAAATCTTCGGCGGCTACTTGTACTTCCACAACGCACCTGACAAGGCGGCGCTACATGCCGAGACGATCCGACGCATTGAAAACCTGCATTTGGCGGATTGCCTGCGGGCCAACAAGTCGACCTCTGCCTGGGGTGTCGAAGCGCGCGTCCCTTTCCTCGACAAGCAATTCCTCAACGTCGCCATGAACATCGATCCCCAGGACAAGATGATCACAAAGGACCGCATAGAAAAGTACATCCTCCGCAAGGCCTTCGACACCTCGGACGAGCCCGAGACGCCCGCGTACCTCCCCGACAAGATCCTCTGGCGCCAGAAAGAGCAGTTCTCCGACGGCGTGGGCTACGGCTGGATCGATGCGCTCAAGGACGAGGCCGAGAAGAAGGTCACGGATGAGATGATGAAGAACCCCAAGCCTGAGTGGGGCAACGATGTTCCCGACAGCAAGGAGGCGTACTGGTACAGGACCATGTTCGACGAGCACTTCCCGTCGTACTGCGCGAGCACCGTTATGCGGTG
Organism: Paracamarosporium sp. OC-R06-R3; assembly: GCA_019828545.1. NCBI lineage: Eukaryota > Fungi > Ascomycota > Dothideomycetes > Pleosporales > Didymosphaeriaceae > Paracamarosporium > Paracamarosporium sp. OC-R06-R3. The sequence continues at coordinate 12,796 of JACVRA010000488.1, read as the reverse complement.
GACGCCGACGTGGAGCAAGCAGACGGATCCTAGCGGGCGGTGAGTTTTACCTTTTCTTCCTCTTTACCTGTTGTGGCTAACGATGTTGCAGTGCTATCTCCGTGCACGCGCAAAAGTACGACAACGCGCAGTAAGCGCGTTGCGAAGGGGTAAAGCGTACGAGTCCTGACGTTACGGCGCATGACTGCCATGACTTGGCAACGTCGAGGACAAGAAGACGTTCACGGGGCGGGCGTCGTGTTACAATGGGAGTTTGTAGACTGTGCTGTTCGTTCTTCCGGTGCCTCAGATGTTGTGCGAATACCAGATTTATCTGCATCTCGGCTTACATGCAACAAGAGATGGCAGACTAGATTCTTGTATATAGAATGCCATTTACGATTACGAGTCAAGTTTTATGTTTTCTGTTTTCAAGCTTTCATATGTACACGTGATTCATTCGTCGTATATACACATCCATACATCCATCCATACATACATACACACGCCTAATTGTCGACGAGATAACGATAAAGATAACTGATAAGAAAGAAGCTGGCGATATTTAGAAACAGTAAAAATACTTGATCCGCGCAAAAGCTGGGTATCAATGACTGTAGCGGTGAAATGAAGAGTCCGCCGCGAACGAAGACTAATCCCGTAATGAACGCCCGGAAAGCACTTTTATAGCCCATCTATCTCTTCGAATCACCGGCTTGGACCCTCGACCGACTAGTTGGCTGACTGACTGACTGACTGATTGGCATTTACAATACAGAGTATTCGTTTCGTTTTATCGTTTCGTTTCGTCTCGTCTTGTCTGATCTAGGCATCTACGCTTCCACAGCCGACGACTGCTCTCCGCTCCCGAACACGCGGAACTGCACGAAGATGATCACATCCTCGACGATGGTGCCCAGCGAGCCAATCAGCCACGGCAAGTTGGTAAGGAAGTACTCCTTCTCGACGGAGTGGAAGAGGATGCCCGCGCCATACGTCGCATTCCCCAGCAACGACAGGATGAAGAACAGCAGCGAGAGCCCCTCGCACGAGCGGTCCTGCTGGTTCTTTATGATCTGCGGGATGCGCGCCCCGAGGTAGCATATCGCGCTGATGTAGCCCAGGATGGAGGCGCCGAGCGGCGTCTCGGGGTCCGCAGACGAGCCGTCGTTCTCGGGCGTGGGACTCCACACGCCTGTCCGCCAGGCGATGGCCCAGCCTGCTGCCCCGACGGCACACACGCCGAAGATGCTCACAGTGTTCTTGATCCACGCGCCCTTCCCCGCGTCTTCTTCTTCCACGAGGCTAGGCAGGCTGCTTGCGCGCCGGCGTCGTGCACTTGCGCCCCCGCTGCTCCGCCGCCGCGTGTGGCTTCCCGGCAGGCCTACGTTTGAGCTGTCGCGGCGGCCGAGGAGAGGCTGGTCGACGCTGTCTTGGCTGCGGGTCGACTGCTTGCGCTGGGCCTTGCGGGCATTCTTGACGTTGTAGTAGATGCATTGGGTGATGAGGATCAGGTCGGCGAAGCAGAAGTAGATGGCGAGAGCGATGACGGTCGGGACGAGCTGGGCCCAGAGCGCGCCGGCGAGGTTGGTCACGTCGCCTATGAACCAGACGGTGAGGAAGGCGAGCGAGATGCCGTCGGCCGAGGACTGGCGGTAGTTTTCGATGAGCTGGGGGACCTGCGTCTTGTCAATGGCTGCGGTGGAGATTGCATGGCGTCGAGACTGACCAGCAGGAAGATCCACGATGCGAGCGAGATGCTGCCGAAGACGCCCGAGAGAGCCTCGTGGGCGGACAGGTCCGGGCCGTGGCCCAGCGTGGTCACGTTCATGCTGCGGGTAACTGGGGAGGGGTGGGGATTGCTGGCAGTCGTCGTCGTCGTCGTCGTCGTCGTCGTCGTTGTGCGTTGAAAAAGCGCGCGACCGGGTATGACGCAGCAGGCTTCGGAAGGATTGCTATTGGCGAGTGAATGCCGGGCCAGGGTCACCTTTCTAGTGGTGCGTGGGCTGGGCAGGGAGTCGACGACGCCGCTGCGAGGCACCAGGCACAGGCTCAAAGGCAGCAGGCAGGCTCGCAATAAAGCACGGCAGCAGGCTCTGCGCGTCTTTGTCGGGCGTCTAGAACGCGCTGGCCGCTCTGCTGCAACGACACCAGAGGCCGGCGGCGACCCTGCAGGCGTAGTGCACCGCGCCTAATTCTGGTCACGATCCCTGTCTTTTCCTCTCCCCATGCCTCTGGGTGCTACGCAGGCCCACACAACCCTCGCCTCTCTCTCGGCGTCGTCTGTCAGCGTCCCGGGCTTGCCGTCTGCTGCGCAACACACCACCCTCCTTCCCTCGTTCACCCACTTCCAATCGCTTCTACACCGTCGTTTGTCCTCCACGCCCGCGGGCCCTGCTGATACGCCGGTCCGTCAGTGCTTTTCGCTATTCGTTTAATCCATACACGCTCCGTGAAACACACCCGTATACTTAGCCTCCCTCGCGCGCCGCTCGCTCGCCCGCTCTCGCTTCCTCTCCTTGCCAAACATGCTCAGCACCATGCGCTCGTCGTGGCTCCTCTTCGCCCTGCTGGCCCTCGTCGCCCTGTCGACGGCCTTCAGCGTCGAGGACGCCCTCCACATCGACGGCATCAACGCCTACCTCCACCATGGCCAGAAGCGACAGGCCGAGGGCACCGGCGCCTCTTCCGAATCCTCTGCGCCCGCACCCACCTCGTCCGACGAACCTGAGCCGACGTCATCCGACGAGCCTTCTCCTTCGTCCACCCCAGAGCCATCTACCACGCCGCCCGCAGAAACGTCTTCTCAAGCCAACCCTTCGTCTGATGAGCCATCGTCTGCGGCGCCCTCGACAACTCAGGGCGATCGCTCAACGGCAGCATCCACCACCACGGCCGCACCCCCAGCAACGTCCAGTACGCTTACAAGGTCAGCATCGTCTGTCCTGACGACAAGGCACCTTGTTTCTACAGAGATTGCCCCAGTCACCACCGTCATCACCATCACTAGCGACGGACAAACCCGGGAGCAGACCAGCGTGGGGTCGCGCACCATCGAGCACACGACCGGAACAACCACAGAGACTGCGCTATCAACGACGGGTGCGGAAAGTGACAACGGCGGCGGCGGTCTCAGCTCTACTAAGAAGTCCATCATTGGCGGTGTCGTCGGTGGTGTCGGCGGAGCCATCCTTCTTGGTGGTATCGCCGTCGTACTCTGGCGCATGTACGGACGCAAGAAGCGCGTCTCCGAAGATGATGCAGACCTGATGGCCAACACGGGCGCCGCCCTCGGCGACAAATCGAACACCAACGCAAGCCCCTTCCAGTCCAACCTCGAGCAGTACCACAACCCCGGAGGGCGACCGAACGCCGCCGCCAACTTCTAGTGGAACGATTGGTCGCAGAATCTGTACATACACAGTCGCCCCTGGACGGCTGTTTGACGACTTAGACGACCATTTTCGAGACTGCTGCGAGCGCGACTGTCCTGGCTTGTACATAGAAGATGCTGCACACAGTGGAATGTCTAATACTTGTACTACAGGATGGTTGGGCGGTTCAGTCATTGTTTCTATATGCATTGCAGGCGTGATTTTTTTTTTCCTTCTCATTTCCTATTCATCTCCAGCATCAGCGTGCATTGCATTGCGCAAGCAGCATGGCATGGCATGACGGCGAGAGTAACGGTGTTAGAACGGACTTTGCACGAGATTGGGGCTCTGCGCCCAGAGAGTTTTATATCCTTTGTAATGGGGAGACGTTTTTTCCGTGTCGTTCCTTTGCTGGACAAATTGATGGAGATCATAAGACCCAAAAGTAATTCATACGTTAAAATCATGGAGTGGGCTGTCATGGTGTGGATACGTGTTTTGTGGGGAAGGTTCGTTGTGGGTTCGAGTAATGCATTGGATTGTGGATGCGTTTACCTGGTCTTGAACGAGGGAACTCGAATAACTCGTCCTCGTTGTCATGCTGCTTTCACTTCGATGCCACACTCTTCAGAATCAAGAGATGGTCTCCCTGCAGAATACCCAGGATCTGATTTGAAGTTGACAAATTGATGTCTTTCATGCGCCTCGCCACCATCCTGGTCACACACCCAGTGACACATCCTCAATGCAACAGTGGCGCAGCAGCACCCCCTCCGGACGTTACAGCGGCACGCCTCCCCTTCACTGATCTTCCTGGGCTGACGTCGAGCCCCATGTCTCCGCAGCCCTGCCAGCACCATGTTTCAGCACCGTCTCACCGCGCCTAAGCGACACCTCAGCAGCGTAATCCTCCAACGAGCTTCGGCGCGCCAAAACCGTGTGCGCATCAGCGCTTGCACCCTGTAGATCATCACGTCTGCGTCCTCTGGTATTATCTACGCCGCTTCCTGCACTGAAGATGCGGTTTCGCGCTTTCCACACCTGACGTCGACCCGCGCTGGACGCTCGCCCACCACCATCACCAACCGCCTAACCACCTAACCACCTAACCACGACGACCGACAATGTTCCCTTTCTCCCTCCCAACCCCCCTCCTCCTCCTCCTCGCCCTCCCAACCCAAACCCTAACCTCCCCCTCCCCCCCCTACCTCGTCTCCGAAGAATACACACACCTCATCCCCCGCAACACGCTCTTCTTCCGGCAAGCAAGCAACCTGCAATCCTTCACCGACGCCCTGGGCGGCTTCCCCGCGAGCCCCATCTCCAACTCTGGCGACGCGAAGCGGCCCTTTCGCGTCGACGGCGACACGTTCCCCGACTTCGACACTGCGAGTCAGCGCAGTTGCGACAATCAGTTTCAGGCGTGTAGTCAGGCGGCGAATGAGGGGGGGAATAAAGGGGGTTTCACCGTCGGGGAGTGTGATGAGCAGAAGGGTGAGTTTGGGGGGGGGTTTTTTTTTTTGGTTCTAGGGAGGAGGAGGAGGCGGTGGTGGTGGTGGTGCTGTTCTGGGGGATATGCAAGGGTGTGGGTGTACTGTCTGTTGGACTGGGCTAACGTGGTGTTTATAGGGCAATGTACGGATGCGCAGAAGAGTGCCACGGTGAAGGATTTCAAGACGGGCGTTGCGAGTGAGAATATTGGGCAGGATCGAGAGTTTCCGGATTTCGATCTTATCTGCGATGTGTGAGAGGATGGCGTGGTTGTAGCTGATGGGTTGTCGGTGGGGTAAAGAAATGTGGAATAGGTCATGAAGATTCTTGACCACTGGGATTTTGAAGAATATGAGTAATGAGGGTTTCTCGGATTGGGTGTGAGGCCAGGCGGCACTTGCGACTCGAGATGGAATGGTATATGGATATACCCGTGGTCGGGAAGTTGCACGTTGGAATAAGCATACTCGACATACTCTTCATCGAGAAGTTGTAGAGGAATAGAAGTCCAAAGGGCTTCTAAGACATGAAGCTAGGCGTCGCTTTCTCTTAGCGACGGAAAAAGCATTGGATGGCTCTGAACGAGGAAGGACTGACTACTTCGAGAGACAGCGAATTATTCGCCTAGTCGCAATAGATGGAGAGGGAAAAGAAGTACATGAAGAAGAGCTCTTAGCACTAGTACTGTGAACAGTCAATGGTAAATTTTAAAAGTACATTTCCTCCTGTTTGTACATTGACCCCTGTGCAGAGAGCGAAGGTGATGTTCACAACTAGCGTCGTGGCCAGTGCTCAATCGAATAATTGCAGCCGTGAGCACCATCACTCTTGAGCCACAATCCTTACATTGCGAAAGGCATTTGTACCGTGCGTTCCTTTCCACCTTATCTATTGTGTAGATTTTGTCATCAATCTAGCCATGGCCGACATAAGTTTCAACTGATGCATCTTTTCTACGCCGGGAAACCCTACCGCCATGAAAGTCAATACTTGACGAGCCCCTTCCATCCAATCCCTTCTTGCATTGCATTTCATCAATAATTCCCCAGATCCCGTAACCATGTCCCCAGCAAAGAACATCTTCCCCCTGTTTCTGACGAAGAAGGGCCCGACTATTCGCGCAATACAAGAGGTGCTCCAGCGCATTGGAGAAGCTACCACAGGGACCAAAGATGCGCTCCAAACACGCCTCCTCACAAGGGTCACGCACACCAAGATGACAATCCCATCCGCTGAGAGCCTAAACCGGCCTTTCAGGATCCTCTCCATCGACATGGGGATCAAGAATCTGGCTTACTGCGTTGCGGACGTGGATAGACCTGCTTCCGCCTCAGGCATCACGAACATGGATATACGCACCTGGCACCGCCTGGACCTCAGCGAAGCATTCCGAGACTACTCCTTGGGCGGAGATCAAAAGAGCCTTGCGGATGAGGTAACCTTGGGAGGCCGACAAGATGAGGACCCTTACACGCCGGAAAGCTTGTCGCGCATGGCGTACTGGTTTTTGAGTAAGATTGTACTTGACTGGCATCCCGATGTCGTTCTCATCGAGCGTCAGAGGTGGCGCAGTTCGGGGAGTCCTACGATACAGCAGTGGACTGTGAGGGTTAATACGCTGGAGGCGATCATGTGGGCTGTGATGACGACGTTGAAGAGCGAGCGTAAGAGATTTGACAGTTGGCGGATGTATGCTGTGGATCCTAAACGTGTGGGTCACTTTTGGCTGGATGACGCGGCGCCAATGCCGACGCCTTCGGAAACGGGTCGGAAGAAGAGCGCCTCTGGACCCAAGGCGAGGTTGGAGGAGTCCGAGGAAGAAGTGGAAGGGATTGAAGGCGAAGAAGCAAAAGGCACCAAGAAGTTGACCCGCGGAAAGGCGGAAAAGAAAGCGAAGATACAACTCTTGCGAGCCTGGCTCGACTCGGACAGCCCTTCAACTGCGTTGTCCGCCAGCAACAAGACCACAAGTACTGGTAGTCTATACCCAGAAATTTCCTTCTCGTTCTCGCAAAGGCAGGGCATGGCGGCGCAAACAGTTCCTGACGCCGACGCCACGCGACAAGCGCTCCTCTACGCAACCGACAAGCCCTCCCAACGCTCCAAAAGAACTACCTACCACAAATCTTACGTGAAGAAAGTAGATGACATCACAGACTGCTTCCTGCAAGCCGCGGCGTGGGTGGCCTGGGAAGAGAACTTGAGGAACTTGGGACCACAAGTGGAAGAGTTTCGGGAACAAGTAGAACATAAACTGGGAAGGAAGTTAGACGTACCCTGGGATTTGGCTGATGCTGTGAGGGAGCTGCAAGGTGGTGGGAAGAAGGTCGTAGAAGGAGATGCGAAGCTAGAGGAGGATGTGACGAAGAAGACATCGAGGGCTACGAAGAAGAAGAAGATATTAGAAAAAGAGAAAGAGTGAAGTTAGAAAGTCAAGTGGATGTCCAGGGAATCATGGAAACGACACAAACCATTAGAGATGGTGTCCAAAACAATTTCAGTGTGAGAGATATCTGATCTCTTACACATCCACACAGTGCAGTCTCTGAGCTCAAATAAAGGATCCCGGCTTGCAAAAGTGTCGAGAATCCACTGTCGGAAAAGATCTTAGAATGGCAGAAAAGTTTTGCAGAAAGATTACGAGGCATGCAATGGGTGAATCATCGAACGGAATACCAGGTCTTCTTGATGGCCTAGAAAGGGCACAGTTGCAGCAAGACGTGCGAATCCGCGCTCATCGAGGATGTCTACTCCGATTAAATGTTGCCCGTGGCGAGAGATTGTACATGGTGCTTCTTAGTCTGACGGCTTTCTCTCTACGGGGTGCTTCATGCGTACGTAACTTCATCATCGCATCTAAGTTTTCTCAGTTTAACTAACGATTCATTTGCACTAGTGTAAATGTCGTCTTAGACTCTTCTCCTTCCTCGCGTTCCACAGTAGAACCCTTCTCACGCGCACAAATGAACCTGGTATGCTTCAGCTATGCAGCTAGTTGACATCTAAGGCTTGTTAACTCACGGAGTTATGCTCCCTATCCTACTTGCTCTTCGTTCCCATCAATCGCTGTAGCTCACAATCTGGGATTTTATCGTGACAAAAATGTAGTGGCTCATGGCTTGAGTACAAAGAGTAGTAGCCGAGAAAATGTTTCTTTGAAGAGCAAAAGAAGAAAACAACCCGAGATAGGGAAGATCTCGTCCCTGGTGTGCGATTCAATGGTGCATCCCCTTACTTAATATCGACCCTGGAAAGCAAAGTCAGATTACAGAAGGTCAATCTCTTTATTCGATTCGACACTACCTGAAAGAAGCCGTACCAATTCTTGAAATCTATGGATGGCGTACTGATGGAGACGATCCGAGATATCGTTAACCCCCAACCATATTGTCTCTCCAAATCACAGAAACCAAAACCCGTGGCTATAAAAGGCTATACCAGCACCGTCTTCGCCCCGCCCTCTTAAGCACAAAGATCGAATTTCGAGATGATTCCGTCCGATCACCAGTGTTTGAGAACTACTACTACAAGACTAAGAACTCATTCCCAATTGAAAATTAATGCTCTAAACAATACCTCTTCATCCTACAGACTCAAAGCTCTTGGAAAATCATGTCATCGAATGCTCTCAGGTGCCAACCACACAGCTCCACCATGCGCATATCCGCTGGGAATCCTTGAATTTCACACAATGCCTGAAAGCCAGGTGACATATTCCCCACGGTCAGCTTGCCGCCAACAGTTTCGAAGAAATGTTGATTTAACTCCCAAACTGCCTTTGAGAACCCCATTTCCGCAATCACATCTACGTGAGCCCGATGCGACGGTCGAACGTAAGGAAGGACGTTTGGTGCTCGGATCAAATGAGATTCGCTTAATTGTAGCAAAGTACCACCTTCGTGAGATCCCACGAGGAAGTCTCGAGCGTTAATGGTACGGTGAGATTGTGTGGATTTTTCGTTGGTGAGATCATCACTGGCTGACGTTATCAGATCCAAGTGAGACAGATGTCTGGTTATGGTGCAGCCGTCGGAAAGTTGTCGTCCAATCAGCTGTTCCGTCTCTGTGTCCAATGGAAGGTTCTCAGTGAACAGAGCGTATGTGCCAGCTACTACTTGAGCCTTAAAATTCCCAAGCGCATCATCTCCCGGAGGTGGAATGATTGCGGACGATGGTTTGACTAGTGGTTTGGAAATATGCGTGACTTGAACAGTATGGGTACCCCGTAGACATGGATCCAGGCTGATGATATTGCCGTGCGTAGCGATCAGATCCTGGAATGAATCGTTTTGATTTTGTAGATGGACTTTTTGGATTGAGTAACGCTGCATTTGCCCTTTGACGAACTCGAACGCTAACTCATACACATTCTGCAGTTCTTCACAGAACATCGTGTACGCCGATAATAGCATATCAATAGAACAATGCGATTGGCCCAGAAACGGCTGGATGGCCCAAATTCCCTCATTCCGAACGTGAAACGTTATGGTGGATGGTGGAACGTCCGAGCTACTTTTCAGAGTGACCCTTCTCTTCGCGCGTTGCCTAGCAAGCCATTTGTCTCTGACCTCCGGCAAGAGACCTGATAGATCGCCCTTGCGTACAGAAGTCGAGTCCAGTGGAGCGGTGGTGTCATGACTGAAGACAATTCTCGGGTTCTTGCGGAGAGAGTCATAGTCAAACATCTCTTTGAAAACCTCCAGGCTGCCTGGTCTCAGCACACATACACAGGACCATCTAGCTACGAATGAGAACGCAAACATCGCATTATCTCCTCCAAAGGCATATACTATGCGGATTGGTCTTGTAGTCTTGACGTGATGATTGATCATTTTATCGATGTGGCTTACTATCGTGGTGAAACTGACAGCTGAAGGAGCATAGATTGCTGCCCATCGGTCGACCATCAGCCAGTCACTCTCTTTCACAGCAATCTCGCATAGCTCCAATCTTTCGGCCGCAGATAGTGAGTCGACCCGGATCTTCGATGATACATATCGATCATGATCCGGGCAGATGTAGCCGCCCAAGACAGTCATGCCCCGCGATTCCAGCTCTCGTTTGGCTGTTTCAAGCATTTGTACATGTCCCTTATGAATAGGGCAAAAAGCGCCTGTTGTTACAAGAACAGCTAGCTCATTGGTATCGTCCGCAACCTGAGCGAGGCGCGTTTGGATCTTATCAATTGGGCCGGTCCACCACCTTTCATCAAAATGATAGTCTTAATGTAGATTAGCGAAGATGCTTTTCCACGCTGCTGGAGCTTAGGACTGACCTTCAAACGCAGGGCGCACTCGTTCGTTACCACCAATAATCCTATTGTTGTCTTCGTCAAGACTGATCATGATTATCTAGTGGATGTGAGAATATGCTTAGTTTCGTTTTTGCGACCGAGATGTTACTTATCGTTGGAAGCGATGTGTTGTATTTTCAGAGTTCATCTGGGTCGCAGGCTGGAGGATGTTCGATGCGCCAAGTCTTAAGGCAACAGCCTTTCGCTGAGCCACCGTCAGCCCCACGATTACACTCTTTTGGGTTAATGGTAGTTTCATTGACAATCATGACTTCGTGTCTCAGTAACAAAATGCATTTATATACTGCTATTTGCTAAATATACCCCAGAAAACTCTTTCTTACAAATTTAAGTAACATTGGCTGCACGAGAACTAAGACAACAGGCCGAAGAATTTCAGCAACACGGTCTCTACAGGCGGCGCAATGTGACCAACACCCTGGCCGAAGTAACCCACTAGCTTTGACCCATCGCCATAGACCATTTGCGTATATTGAGAACCCTCTTCCACAGTGCTTCCAGTGACATTCTTAGTATTTGTAACACCCAGTACGGCGGACCATTGCTTGAGCTGTTCATAACCGGCTTGCGGACGAACGAGGCTATCGGACAAGCCATGGGCGACCAAGAATCGAGGGCGCTTTCCTGTGTACCCAGGATAAGCGTTGTATACGAACTGAGCCCACTCTTCCGGGGAGTGAACAAGACCTTGTGCACAGGTTTGATTCGCGCCGAATGGTGTAGGATCAGACTTTGAGCCTGCAAAGCAGGCAAATGCTGTTCCAGAATAGGCGGCACCGGCCTCGAAGACGTCTGGATATGATCCCGCCATTACGTTTGTCATCATAGCTCCTGAGGAACCACCCATGACGTAGACTTTCGCCTTGTCGCCGTTGTATTTAGTGAGTGTGTAATTGACCATGCTAACAATCCCGAGGGCATCACCGTTTCCATTGTGGGTCAAGGAGCCAGCATTGTTGACATCCCAGCAGTTCGAGTATTTTTTCGTCTCTGGGTAGATCAGGATGAATCCTTGGCTGTCAGAGTACGACGGCAACTTGGTGCCACTGTACCACTGTTGCGCCGTGCCTCCACAAGGGTGTAGCTAAAGCTTCCGTAAGAAATTAATAAAAGCCCAACAAGCCTACAGAACCTACCGCAACTATGATTGCTGGATTAGCTGCTAATTTCGTCGGGACCGATATAAACATCTGGATGTTCGTGGGATTGGAGCCAAACCCGGTAACTTGTTGAAGAGCTCCAAGCGTAGAGCTGGCCAAGGCTGACAGGCCCAAAATGACGTGTGGTATTTTCATGTCGTAAAAAAATGGTGATGCTTCACAGAATGAGACGATTCAACTGAAGAGGTTGTCTCTTTGGCAAAGAGGTTGCGATAGCTTTAATAGAGCATGGTAGGTAAGTTCAAAGGATTTCATCCGACACTCGGGAAATAAAGATGGCTAATCTGCTTTTCCAAGATCGCGTCGTTCCGACCTTCGAAAACATGGTACTTTGGATGAAATCTTCAGGACGGAGAGCGAATGTGATTAACCCAAGGAAAAATTTCTGTGGCCATAAGGAAGCGAACAGTAAGGTGCAACTGGTGAGCATGTGGGTTCAACGTTGGTCTTAGCGATGAGGATATAAATTCCGGTGGGGGGATAAATTAAGTTTCCCCGGTCGGCAACTCAGATCGGGATCTATCCCTGGTATATTGGTAAACGGCAGCTTGAATCGGCACCCATATAGGAAATATCATTTGACCGCTAAATTCAGCCAAAGACTGGGCCTTATCAAGGGTAGTCAACATCTCGATTGGGATGCAGAATTTCAATAGCTCTCTTTGCAGTTCAAGGTCCTATTTACGTATGCGAATAGCATAGACGTAATAAGGAAATACCCTGCGTATAAGATAGATTAATCAAAGTTGCTTTGTTCCTGGAGAGTTCGAACACTCTGAAGACAGTCTCTGCCTTCTACTCAGACTAAGCTCTATGTAGCGTGATATGTGTAAATATCCAGTATCGAAATTTTTATACTCGTGCGCATACTTTGGAGTCTCAACATGCAACAATTGTTGTTCACAGTACGGCCTTGCGTTGTTTGGATGGCCTGTTCGTCTACGTGCAAACTACACTTGAAAATTTCATCAAGAAAATAGGATCTTGCAGAACTGATACTTAAGAACCACTATAAAGAGTGGGATACTTTCGAGCTTTTTAATCTATTCATAGATTACGGCATCAAAGTCAGTTTCCTTACACGTCGCATCCGCTTCTCTTCTCATAGGCAGTGCGAAGTGCCAATCGAGAGACTTGAGAGATAGAAATCGTAAATTATGATCCATATGGTGATTGGTTTGACATGAGTTCAGTTGTGGTACAACCTTTTGAGGTGCGAAGGAGGAGAGGGGGGGGGGGGGGGTTTCTCAGGNNCCCCCCCCCCCCCCCCCCCCCCCCCCCCCCTCTCAGGTAGACATTTTTGATAAAGCTAAGGGAGATACCAATAAGTATACCCTACATCTTGCCTAGTTAGCTATATGCATCGCGATTGGATAAAGATTAACAAGTGAATTATAATTGTTTATAATTGTTTACTGTTGAATGGACTCTAGCTAGCTGAGCATTAGATACTGCAAACTGGCATGAGCTTTGTACGG
>JACVRA010000482.1:4192-14763 GCA_019828545.1 Paracamarosporium sp. OC-R06-R3 | reverse complement strand
TATAATATAAAGTTATATTAAAACTACCTTAGCTATAAAAATATAATTTAAATATTAATTGGGCCAAGAAAAGAATATCCTTTAAACGCTATAAATATATATTATAAGCAATACCTACGCATTCTAGAAAGAGAATAATAGATAAGGGAGTTATTAATAATATAATACTATAACCTAATATAGTTAAAAAATTAAGTAAACTCTTAGTAAACGCTAATAGAAATTATTAAATTATAGAGTATAAAAAAATAGATAATAGTATACTTTATAAGATACCTAAATAATACTATAGATAGAAATATATATTTAAAGAAAAAAAAGAAATATATAACCTTCTAGAATACTAGCTATAAAACTATATAATTAACTTAAAAAAAGGGAAAACCCTACCTTTTAGACTACTATACGCAAAGTTAGAAAAGGAACTTAAGTAAAAAAAAGAATTTATTAAGATAAATCTATAAAAAGAATATATTAGAATATTAAAATTAAAAGTAGTAAGCCTATTTATATTTATACTTAAGAAGGATAAATAAATAAGACTATATATAAATTACTAACGTCTTAATAATATAATAATTAAAAACTAATACCTATTACCTAATATAGTTAAGTTAAGAGATAGACTTACTACTATTAAGATCTTTATAATAATAAACTTATAAGACGGATACTACCTTATTAAGATAAAGAAAAAAGAAGAATAAAAAATAATATTTTAAATAAAATATAAATTATTTAAGTATATAATAATGCCCTTTAAACTTATAAATATACTAGCTACCTTTTAAGTACTTATTAATAGTATACTATAGAAATATTTAGATATATTTATTATTATATATATAAATAATATACTAGTTTATTTTAATAATAAATCTAACTATGTTACCTACGTATAAAAGGTACTTAAGGTACTAGACAATATATATCTAAGGATTAAGCTAAAGAAATATTAATTTAGCATTAAATAACTTAAATTCCTAGGACATATAATAACGATAGAAGAAATTAAGATAACACTTAGTAAGGTTAAATATATTTAAAAATAGCTAGTACTAAAAATAATAAAAAATATCTAAGAGTTTTTAAAATTTTATAAATTTAATAGATAGTTTATTAAGAACTATATTAAAATTATAATATCCCTTACTAACCTTATAAGGAAAAATATACCCTTTATATAAACTAATAAATATAGTATATTATTTTAACTCTTTAAAATAGTATATATTATAGAACTAGTTTTTATATACTTTTAAAATAATAAACTATTACGTTTTAAAACTAATATAAGCAACCTTACTCTAGGTATATATATAAAATAGGAGAGAAATGGTAAATAATATTTAATTATATACTATTCTTATAAGCTAAATAATACTAAAATAAGATATAATATATATAATAAGGAATTATATATAATAGTTAGAGTACTAAAATACTAAAGAATATATATACTTAGTTACTTAATATTAAAAATCTATATAGACTATAAAAACCTCTTATAATTTATAATTATAAAAAAACTTATACTAAGATAATAATATTAATTATAAATAATAGAATAATATAAATTTAGGATTATCTACGTTATAGGAAAGGACAATAGACGAGCTAATACCCTTAGCTAAAAAAGTAACTTAGTAAGAGAGAAATAAAAAATATACTTAACTATATTATAAAAAGCTAAAGACGGATTATTAAAACTAATAGTAAAACTTAATTAATTATTTATAATTATAAGATAAGTACTAAAGGAGTTATAAAATAAAATTATATAATAATATTATAATAACCTACTATACAGATATCTAGAAATTAAGAAAATAATAAAGCTTATTTAAAGAAACTATAACTTTAAAGGAATTAAAAAAGTAATTATAAAATATATTAAAAAATATACTAAATGCTAAAGAAATAAGTATATAATATATCTTAAGTATAGAGAAATATAAGTAATCTAAATACTAAAAGTACTATAGAAAAATATATTAATAGACTTTATTATAGGACTACTAACGTTTAAAGATCTAGTAATAAAAATTAAGTATAATACTATTTTAATAATAGTTTATTAATTAATTAAATATATTAAACTTATTTTATATAATAGAAAGCTTTTAGTAGAAGAACTTATATATCTTCTACTAAACTAATTTATTTAATATTATAAAATTTTAAAGATAATTATAAGTAATAGAAATAAGCTTTTTACATTAAACTATTAAATAACCCTTATAGTACTTATTAAAACTAAGAAAAAACTATTAACTATATATTATCTATAAATAGATAGATAGATAAAATATATAAATTAGATATTAAAAATATACCTATACATCTACTATAATAATTAAAAAAATAACTAGATTTTATTATTACTAATAGTATAACTAGTATATAATAATAAGAAATTAGCTACGTTAAAATATACACCTTACTATATAAACTATAAAAGACATCTATACCGTTTTAATTAAGCATTATAAATAATAATAAAAATAGAAAAAGCCATTAAACTAATAAAAGAACTATAGAAAGTATATAAATAATTATAAAAAAACCTTAGAAAAGCTTAAAAATAGATAATTTTATATATTAATTAAAAACAAAAAATGGCACCTTAGCTAAAGAAGAGGGATAAAGTATATCTACTTATAAAAAACCTTTATATATAAAAGAAAAAATATAAAAAACTAAACTATATTAAAGTTAAACTATTTATTATTTTAGAATAAATATTATTAGTAAATTATAAATTAGAACTACTACTTAATATAAAAATATACTCTATATTCTATATATTTCTATTAAAACTAGTAGACCTAGAAACTCTAATTTAAATAACCTTCTACTATAAGGCTAAAGAAGAAAATAAATTTAAAGTAGAAAGTATTAAATATACTAGAACTTATAAGGAAACTTAATAATATCTTATTAAATAAAAAGAATACCTAAAAAGTAAAAACACTTAAGAATTAAAGGATAACCTAAATAATTATTAATAATTAATTAAAGAATATAAATAAGGACTTTGTAATCTAATAATTAGATAATAAATATAAAAAAAAGAATATACTACTATAATAAATTAAAAGTAAAGACTATTCTATTTACTATATTTAAAGTTAACTATAGTATAGTAAAATAACTAATAAGAGTATCTATTATAAGATAATTTATAATAATAGTACTTATATCTTTTCTATTTATAGCCATTTTTATAGTAAGATATAATATCTTTTTATAAGTATACTCTTTAACTTAAGTTAAAATTTTCTTATTTTATAATATTTATATAATTATAGTAGTTAATTTCTTTTTATTTACTTTAATCTTTTTCTTATACTCCTTATAAGTTTTATCTAAAGACGACTAGCTTATATTTATATATAAATAACCTATATATATATACTTAATATACCTTAAACTAGTACCTAATATAATAAAGTAAATTTAATTCTTAAGATAATAATTAATATATAGCTCTTTTATAACTATATTAATACTTAAGATTTCTTAATAGAGGTAATATTTATAGACGGTAAATTTAGTAGGTATAGTACTAATAGATAATAATAAATAAAATAAGTAGTATTAGCTTATATAAAAATAGTATATAATTTAAGGATAAATTAGTTAGAGAAGGAGGATAATATTAAAATTTAAGTATTAATAGGGTATACTACGTACCTAGTTTAATCTATACTAAGGTAGTAAAGTTTACTTATAGTATAGCCTATAAGGCTTTAGTAATAGAAAATAATTTAATAATAAAAGTTATTAAGCTCTAATTAAGTATTAAAAATACTTAATAATATATTAAGAAAAGACTAATTATTCTTTTATATAAAAGAAGTACTTATAATTTAAATAACTAAGTTAACTATAAAGAATAGAAAAAGTATAGAGATTTTTTTAAACTATATATTAATTATTCTATCCTTTATTCTTACCCTATTTTATTTATAATTCCTTTTAACCTTTTCTTTTAAAGGGAGTACTATCTTACTCTATTACATATTTTAGTTCTTAATAGATTATAGTTACGTAGTATACTCTATTACTTAGCCCTAATTTAAGTAGATTAAGGTTATATAATTTTAGTTAACTTATTTTACTCTATAGGATTTCTTTATTATCTAGATTAGTATTAAAGCCTTTAGCCTTTAGTACTTTATAAGTATTATTTTATAACCCTTAGTTTCTTATACTTATAATATTACCCCCCTATTTAGGGTTTTTATTTTAAAGACTTACGTAATTTATTAACTATACTACGTTATATTATTAAGGTATAAAGGTAGGTATCCTTATTTTATTATATTCTTTTTCTCTTTATCCTTATTTACTTAACTATACTAAAAGTTTATTTATCTTTAATTTAATACTATTATTATTATATTAATTAAATTTTTATAACTAGTATAGAGATGTTAACTCTCTATAGTTATTATAAAGAAAAAGGTTTAAAGTATATAATAGAGTTATTAATAAATTACTATAGTTTTTATATTTATACTAAATATTATTATAACCTAGTGTTATTAGAAACTAAGTAGTAGAAGATATAAGAGAAGTAGTATTAAATTACCTTTAACCTATAAACTACTTATTATTATATCCTAGATTTTAAGGATAAATTAGTTAAGGCTAAAGAGAAGAAGTATTATTAAATATTAGAAGATATTACTTTTACTAAAGAGTTAAAAGGATTAAAGTAAATAGTAGATTTAATTAGTATAGCTATTATTATATCCTTACTTTTTAGGCCTTTACTATTTAAATTTTTATTTAACTTAGGCTAGTTATAGGCTAATCCTTCTTTACTTAATTTTTTTAATTTTTTTTATAATCTTAATACTATTCCCTTAGCTTTAAGTTTAAAATTATACTTCTTTAAAAGTATACCTCTACGTATTGGTACTAAAAGTTCTTTAGTAATTCTTTATAGTTTATAAGATTTTCCTTTAGTTCTTATATATTATACTACTCTAGCTATTCTTTTTATAATACTAAATACTTAAGTTAACTATTAATCTTTTATAGGTTCTTAATAGTTTTAACCTTATACTTATTATTTTTTAATTCTAACTAGGTTTTAATTAAAGCATCCTAGGGTACTAGTTTTAATAGTAATTTATAAAAGGTTAAGTATATTTTAATTCCTTTAAGTAACTTAAACTTATTTATAACTAGTCTTTTATTTTCTAGAATTTTAAAGGGTTTTACTTATAGGTAGTTTAGTTTCTTACTTTGCCGTTTAATCTTAAGATTCTTTTATAATAGAAAAACTTTATCCCTTCTTTTAAAGGTTAATTTATTTATTTTTTACTTATTTATATTCCTGGATACTAAAAGGGCCTTATAGGATATTCTATCCTATAGAACTTAGTATAATTCTTTTATTTTTTAAGCCTTTTTTTAAGCTCTTATAGTAGTACTTTCTATGTCTCTAAGGTTCCTATAAGCTACTAGCTTATACCTATAGTTAATGTAATATAGTAAATAGTTTATTATACTTAATTTAATACTATTATATATTAACTATACTATTAATAGGAGTTTAACCTAGTTATCCTACTATTTATTTACGTAAAATTATAAGTACTATTTTAGTGTCTAATTTATACGTTCTATTTACCTATTTATTTAAGAATAGAAACTCGTTAAAAGCTTCTTTATTATCTCTAAAGTACTTATAAACGTATTTTAGTATTTAAATATAAAAAGCTTATCTTTATTTATAATAATTTTATTTAGGGTATTATATTTTAAGAGAAGTATTCTATTAACTTTATAAACTAGTTCCTCTACTATTATTAATTCTTTTATAGGTATAAACTTGGCTACTTTTATTAGTTAATCTATAATATTTAATATTATATTATATATTCTATTTAACTTTAGTTATAGTAATATTAAGAGCTTTACTATAAAGTCTATTATTACACTTAACTATAGTTATTTTAGTAGTGGTAAGGGTTATAATAACCTATAAGACTTATATCTCTTAGGCTTATTTTTATAATAAGCTAAATAGTTGTCTAATACCTTTTTAACTATCTTTTTAAGTCTAGGTATAGTATATTTATTTATAATTTAATATATTATTTCCTTAATATTAAGGTATTTCTATTCCCTTACTTTATAGAGCTTTCTTACTAAAAGGTCTTCTTATTTCTTTTAAATTATCTATTTTTACTAATGGTCTTTTTTATTAAATCCTATTTAATAGAAGTTATATTCCTCTCTTTATTTTATAAAGAGTTAGGCGTAATCTTAAAAGTTATTTACTTTTAAGTTTTAATATTATATAGTAGTTGTTTTTTATATTTCTATTTTTACTACTTTCTTATTTAAGTTTATTTAATAGTATTGTTCTTTTAGTTAGTTATATTAAAGTATACTATTTTAAGTTTTCTTTAGTATTATATACTACTTTAAGGGCTCTTTTTTTATAAGATTTAATCTTCTACTTAGGGTATCTACTACTCTATTAGTTATTTTTAGTTAATAATAGATTTTAAAGTTAAAATTTATAAGAAGTTTTACCTACCATACCTATTATTAATTTAATTTCTTAGTAGTAGTAAAATTTATTAGATTCTAGTAATCTATCTAAACCTTAATTTAGTATAGTATACCTATATACTATACTTTTTATTATTTAAAGGCATTTACTATTATTAGTAGTTTCTTATTATAAACGTTATAGTTTAGTTCTATTTTTAAAAACTTATATAAATAATAAAATACTAGTTTTTATTTTTCGTTTTTATATAGCTATAAGAAAATTACTTTTAGTACGTAGTCTAAAGCGTCTATTTTTATATATATCCTTTTCTTAAAATTATATATTTATAATAGTAGTTTTTCTAGAAATCTTCTTTTAAGTTTTTAAAATACTTTTTTTAACTTTTTACTAAAGTAGTCTTATTAGACCCCCTTCTTTATAAGTTCTATTAATAGTATTATTATCTTAAAGTAGTTTTTAATAAACTTTTAATAGAAGTTAGTAAACCTTAAAAAGGATTAAATATCTTTTATTAACTTAAGTTTTTACTATTCTTATATAGTAGCTACCTTTTTAAGGTTTATAAATATACCTTTCCTTAAAATTATAAATCCTAAGTACTTAGTCTTAGTAATATAAAATTTGTACTTTTTTAAATAGAAAAGTAGTCTATACTTTTTTATTTTCTTAAGTACTTTTTTTATATATTCCTAGTACTCCTCTAGAGTTCCTATAGAATAGATAAGTATATTATTAAGGTAGGCTATATAGAATATATCTAAATATTTATATAGCACTTTATTAATTAATATCTAAAATATTATAAGTATATTAGTTAACCTAAAGGGTATAACTATATACTTCTATAATTTATATTAAGTTTTAAATATAGTTTTCTATTCTTTGCCTTTAACTATTTATATATAGTAATACCTATTATATATATTAAACTTTATAAACTACTTAACTCCTTTAAGCCTATCTATTAATTTTATAATAAGTAGTAGGGGGTACTAGTTTTTTACTATAGTATTATTTAACTATTTATAATTTATATAGAGTTATAGTTTACTATTCTTCTTTAGTACTTAAAGGATTAAGAATATAATTAGACTTTTACTTTTTTATATAAACTATTTACTTAAGTTCTTCTATAAGTACTCCTATAACTCCTTTTTTTTAATTTATAAATATTGGCCTTAACTATTCTAGTTAAAGTTTTATATTTTCTTTTAAAGGTATTCTATAATTTTATTCTTAGTATTTTAGTAAGGCCTTTTCTTTTTTTTCTTTAAAGAGTTCTATATACTCCTTATATTCTAATAGAATATTCTTAGGTATAGGTATTATTTAAAAATCTAATCTTTATACCTATATTACCCTAGTATCCTAGGGTTTTCTTTGTAGAAGTCTTACCATCTTAGCTTTTAAAATTTCTTATATATTTTTATTTATTTTAAGGAATACTTTTCTGGCTTATTCCTTTTAAGGCTATCTTACTCTCTTAATTATTAATATAGTTTATTTAGTTATAATTATTTATTTCCTTTAGTCTATTACTAGGTTATATTACTTAAGTTAATTATATTTTATAATTACTTCTATAGTTTCTATCTATAGTATAGTAAACTAGTATTAACTCTTAAATCTATTAAGGTATACTAGTAGAGGTAGAGTTTTTAACTATAAATACCCTTTTTTATACTCTTTTAATAGTATTTTATCTACTATCTTTAACTTAACTAACTAGTTTTTCTTTTAGTAAGGTAATTTTAGCCTTTTAACTACGTCCTTAAAGATTAGGTATCTTATTACTCCTAAGTTAATTAATACCATTACTTAGAATCCTTTAATTATAATAGTCTTAGTTAGTTATAAGTTTTTATTTAGGTCTTTTATAGCTTATTTTACTATTATTATACTCTTACTAGTCTAGCCTTTAGCCTAGTAGCCTTTTAGTTTTTTGGTTATATACTAATTAAATATTCTACTCTTTTCTAAAAGTTTATAAGATACTTAGTCTTATAATAGTTTTTAGCTTATTTAAGTTACTTTATTTCTTTTACTTCTTTTATACTATATTTAGTATAGTTTTCTATTAGGTATTTTTATTTATATAAGTCTTAGTACTTTTATTTTAAAACTTTAGTAGTAGCTACTTTCTTTTTTATTAAGTATCTTAAGTATTCTTTTTATTTATAGTTTCTCTAGTCTAGTGCTATATAAACTAGGTTAGTCTATTATAGGTACTTCTATAGATTATATATATATAGTATAAAAAGGGTATTGTCTTTTAATTCTATTAGTTATATCCTTACTATATATTTTTAATCCTAATATAGTAGACATTTTTATATATAATACTTAGCCTATCTTAAGTATATATATTATTTAGCCTAGTCTTTTAAGTAGTAGATATAGTATAGTTAGACTTTATATTTATTAGTTTATAGCCTTTTATAATTTTTATTACCTAGTATCTTAATAACTAGCCTTTTTTCTATTTTATAAATGTTGTATACGTCTAAGGTATAATTCTACTATTTAATCTTATTATAGTTAAATTCTACTTATATTTATTAAACTAGTATAGGTATAGTTTCTTGACGTCCTTTAACCTATTTATATATTTCTTAAGGTTTAGGCCTTATAATTTTAATCTTTTTCTAGTATTCTTTTACTATATAATCCTTTTGTCTATATACTTAGTAGACTTTCTATAGGATTTATATAGTAATCTTATTTTTTATAGTTTCTATCTATATTTTCTACTAAAGATCTTTAGCTATTATAGCTTTTTAGCCTATAGGTTTTTAGGGCTCTTTAGACTTAAGTTTATAGGGTAGTAGTAGTATTTCTAGTCTTAAGTTTACTATCTTTACTTTTATAATTTTTATATATTTCTTATTTTTAGCTTAATTTTTTAGATAATCTATCTTAAAGTATCCTTTTTTTCTATACGTTAGATATACCCTATTATAGTAGTATTTCTATCTTTTCTTTTATATATTAAGGTCTTATTTATCCTTTTTTTAGGACTTATTTTATTTTTAGTCTTAGACTTTATCTACTATAATAATGTCTTTGTCTTTATCTTAGTATTCTTACCTTTTTAAAGTGTTAACTTTAGCTATAGTAGATTCTTTAGTACCTTTCTACTTTTCCTAGTTTTATTTATATAGACAATTATTAATTTTAATTAATACCTTAATTAAATCTTTTAAATCTTTAGGTTTAGTATAGTATATTAGTTCGTCTTTAACTACTTCTTTTAGTCTATTATAGTAGGCTAATTAGAGTAGGTTATTATTCTATTTAATTTTATTCTATAGTTATTTAAATGCAGCAGTGTATTTTTCTATTAAGCTAGTTTACTTTAGGTATTAAATTTATTATTCTACCTATTTCCTTTTATTAACTTTTTTAAATATTACTTTAATCTTTTCTTTATAGGTCTTCTAGTTCTTAAAGGTTTTCTATATTTTAAAAGAGTAGTTCTTAAGTATACTATCTTTTTCTAAATAGTTATCTACTAGGGGTTATATCTATTTAGTAGTATTATTAGTTATATATATATTTACTACTAAGATTTTATTAGTATTTATACTAATTTTATAGTTGTACGTATATAGTTCTACGTTTATTAAAAATAATTTAAGCTTAAACGACGTTTTATTAAATAGCTTAAAGATTTTAAAGGTCCTCTTTTAGGCCCTTAGTCTTAAGTCCTAGGCCTATATTTATACTATTACTTGCGTTAGCTGCTTCTTTAGCTACTAGATTGTATTGGCCTATTAGGCCATTACTATAGCTATGTTTATTGTTGGCCTAGAAGTAAAGCTTTTTATAATAGTCTAAGACGCTTATAAGCTTAATAGTATTACTATATTTTTTAATATTAAATAGTTAAAGTATTAATAAGGCGTACTACGTACCTAGTCTAATTTATATTAAGGTAGTAGGGTTTACTTATAGCATAGCCTATAAGGCTTTAGTAATAGAAAATAGTTTAATAATAAAGGTTATTAAGCTTTAATTAAGTATTAAAAAT
>JACVRA010000475.1:0-23096 GCA_019828545.1 Paracamarosporium sp. OC-R06-R3 | reverse complement strand
GAGTCGTGTGAGAAGGCCACTGAGTTGACGGAGCTGCTATGGCCCTCGAGCGTCTGCAGGCACGCGCCGCTGCTCGCATCCCAGATCTTGACGGTGCCGTCGGACGACGCCGACGCCAGCCTCGCCGAGTCGTGTGAGAAGGCCACTGAGTTGACGGAGCTGCTATGGCCCTCGAGCGTCTGCAGGCACGCACTCCAGCTGTCGCTCATTTCTGGCTTGATCATGATTCTTTCTGGCTTTTCGTGGTGAAACAACTGTCTAATCAAACTAGCTGTTGGGCTAAACAACAGCGCAGATGCATATGTCTGAAGCGGGAAGCTCTCAATTGCTCCTTTGTGATACATAATAAACCGCCGTGCATCATAAGCAAGCTGGGTTAGCCCATCTTGATCTTGCATACCCTAATTACGTTAGCGTCTAGATTATTTAGCCTTTATTTTCTGCATGTTATACCTGCGCGAGTGACCACAACTTTGTTATTGACACTACACCTTTCCCTACGCTTTGACAAAGACTAAGCCCTTCTAGCCAGTAGAGATACTTGTTCCTTAAGAATTTATTAATAGCTGTGACTTGCGAGTTATCAATACTGTTTGCTGATAAATTAGGCTTTGAGTCGCAAAAGTGATCAATCCAGTAAACACACGGATAGCAAGACGATGCTAAAGGGTCCAGTTCAGGCTGTTCAACATCGTTGATAGAAAATCCTGGTAATTCTAGGCTGTACATATCCCTGTGCAATGTTTCAGACAGAGTCGCAACCGACTTTGAAAAGATCGCTTGGTGGGTCGCTTCAGTTCCATTTGGAAAGATCTCATCAAACGCCGCTGCGAAGAGAAAATCCTTTACAGATTGATGCACAAAGTAGACTGTGTCTTGTCGCAGAGTCAGGAACGATCCACAAAGGCTGATGATCTCCCGTAGCTCTGTTTCGTTGGCTATGTCTTCGAGCGGTTTAGCAAGGGCCACTAGTTCTTTCAGCGTGATCGGACGATACGTAAGCGCAATTAATGCCAGCACCTGCTTGCAAAGTTCAGCATCATCCGACACGCCAATCTGATGCATCATCCGCTCGTAAAGCGCATCTAACCCTGGCGGAAAAGAGACCAGCTTCTTTAGAACATTGCGGTTCGCTGTCGCTTGAAGCTCCTGACACACTAACGCAACCCAGAGGAACGTGTCGTTTGCGTTTGACGTTAAATGCTGGAACACGGCTTGTCGAATTTCAGTTTTGTACTGCTTTTCTAGCGCCAGCCGATCTACCTTTCGCTGGATGAAGACGGCAACCGCCGCCGCAACTGACTCGGCGTTCAGCTCAAGGCTCAACCTTTTGTGCTCTGCCCGCTCCAGCTGCTCCTCAATCGTTGGCCAGTTGCGACTAGAGACGATCCACTTAACGTGGAAGGAGGCAGATGACTGCTTTACAATAAAGCTTAGCAGCTTTGGCAAGTCAGCGACACATTCGTCTAGCCCATCAATAATCAGATACGTCGTGCTCAAGCTTCTACCTCGCAGCACATCTGCAAAGATTTCTGTTAGGGCAACCCAGGCATTCGTGTCCTCGAACAAGCTTCTGCCTGCGCGATTGTGCTTCTCGCGGAAATGCGACACAAGCGACGGTTGCTGGTGCACAAGCATATATAGCAAGCCTCGTAGTACAGCTGTGGCATTGTTGTTGCGTGAGTCAGTCGCTTGGCAGAAGAAGTACGACAGAACGGCAGTCTGAGGTATTGAATTTTGGAGCTCGTCAATAACCCCGCAGAGCAGCATCGTCTTTCCTTTGCCAGGATCACCTTTTACCCATAGTAGTCGCCTGTGTTGGTCGTCTTGCCACTCCCGAAATGTGATGTTACTAAGTACCCAGCGGTAAGAGTCTTTCAGTAGACCGCCTTTTGTCTCCTCAATGCGCTTCTTATCGTCGCGTGGATCTGTGTTGTGCATGTCTTCCATGCATCTCTCTAGCTTGTAAATCTCACGCTTCAGGCGATCAAAAGCGCCAGCTTCGCCCTCACCGTATATTGGTGCGAGTTCAACGTCGAGAATGCCTTGCAGAGAGTATGCTCTATCCTCATCGCGTCTGGTTATTCGGCCTTCTGCCCACCGCAATCGCTCGTCGACGCTGAATTGAGAAAGTGGGGCTCCGTCGAGCACTTCGGGTGGAATACTTGTTATCTTATAAATCAACTGCTGCAGCGATGTCTTGTCACCAAGCTTTATTCGTTCTTGCGAGAAGAATTCCACTATGGTCGGGGCAAGAAGCTCCTGCAGCGTCCATCCACGGGTAAACCATCTGCTCCTCTGAAGCGTAGATTCAGGCTCCTGCTGGCTGTATATAATATCGCCACCTGTAGAAGGACAAGAACCATATCGCGAATGAAAAAAGCGCTGAATTGTGCTGTTGTACCAGCATAACAGAGAACAGAGAATAGGGAGCATCCAGATCCAGATAAGCCATCGTGAATCGGAGTGGCCTCGGTCAACCACCAGAGGTTGGTTGGAGACATCCGACAAATAGACATAGCATCGAGCTGCGTTGCGATACCAGCGAAACATCGACCTGATGGAGAAAGCGAGCTCGGCCTTGTTGGTTTTGTCGATGCAGCATGTGTCCACCCAGAAGTATTGCAGACTATCTTGCCGTGCTTGTTGCCCGCAGAAGCGAATCTTCTCGTAGCCACGCTTAGCCTGGCCACCGCCTTTTATGACGTCTGCGAAAGTCACCTCATCCTCATCTGCTCCCCACGTATGTGAAAGTATCGCATAGGGAGGTATCGCGCCATCGTGGAAGCTATGGATACTGAGCTCTCCGCTTTCGCTGTACTGCAGGAGCCGTATGGGGTGTGTGGTAGGCATAAGTGATGAGAATGTGACTCGCAAGGCTGAGTCTCGTAGCCTGGTCGCGTAGTGCTATTTGCTAGCTGTTGTCGTACTACTAATGGATGGTTAGCATACAGAGAGGATGTTAAACAGGTGCACCAGCTTAGATACTAGTAGGACGCTGTGACTAGATGTCGAGAGCTAAGGCTGCCGCCTGTCGCTGATTTTTTGATAAGCCTGTATGAAGCCCCGGGCGGGGTAAGATGTGGCTCCATACATGCGCAGTACATCGCTCGCGAGGCTGCAGAGAACATGTGACCTGGGAGGCAATAAGTACAATAACATGTATTGCTATCTACAAAAAAGAGTGTGTTGAGTAAGAAGTCTATCGATGGAAGGAAAGAGCGGGCGAGTCTGTTGACTCGATAGTCCGTGCACTCAGGTGGTGCCTACCACATATAGAACATGTGACTGCTAAAGAAGGGCCTAAAACTGTCTACTAGAGCAACTAGCGCGATCAATAAAGCCAAGACGCCTTGCCACTTGCAGCAGGTGGGGCACTAGACCCCCCTATCAGCAGCGAGCGGAAACAGTGTTGTAGCGGCGCGTAGGGGTGAAGCTGCATTCGCTAGCGGCTGTACGAGCGACCTAAGAATATGGGAATTTGACAAATAAATGGGTGTACTTACTCACAAGCTGCATTGTTTCAGAAGTAATACATCGTAAAACCAACAGCGCAGGTGTAGCGCCTTTTGTAGTCCTTCTTTTTTACGCCAAAGCCGCGAATTGGCACCTGCGGCGGAGCGATGATTATGCAGACGTGAGCGCGATGGGCATTTTTATGCAGAGTGATGGATGGCAATGAAGATGTCAGCAGGGCGCAATCGATGCGGGGAGAGACGGGCAGTGGCAGCAATCCCAGTCGGAAGCCGCCAGTAGCTAGCAGGAGGTAGAGGACTTTGTAAGCAAGTTGTGGGCAGGTTATTTAGCGTGCTGGGTGCTAGGCAATGGGGAAAGTACGAGGCAGAGAAGCTATATATAGGCGCAGAGTGAGATCGGTTTCGGAGGAGAGTGCGTGACGCTGAAGATTTTCACAGCTGGCGAATGTGGGAAAACTACCTGGGACAAAAAGCGCGCCGAATGGCTTCAGGTATGATAATAAATTGTGACAATACACCTGAGCTAGCGTACTTTGCACCTAGGGCTCGCAGATTACGTGTGGTTATGCCCGCTTCTTGGCATGATGACCTTACGTTTTTGTTAGGGACGGCGATGCGCTAGCCTGTGCGCCATGCGACATATGCGGGCAGGGGACAAGCGCACCTGCCCAAAAAACCGTCTTCCCGCGATCTCTATCCTCGTGTCCTCCAAACAGGTATGTAAAATGTAGCGCGTAGACAACGCATGGGAAATGGCGAGCCCTACTGCTGCAGATGGGAGCCGTACATTTGATGGCACGCCTCGCCTCTGAAAGAGTTGTACGGATGAATGATGTGTTTGTGCGGCCTGGCTGCATCTAACATGATGGACGCGACGGGAGCCGACGACAGAGTCGCCATTGCCGAGGCTCGCACATTTGCCCCCAGGGCGACGGGATGACCCAACACTCTCAGCGCAGAGTCGCGTTAACGTCCTCCAGCACCCACAATAGCACCACAGCACTATATTGCACCTTAAAATATCTCCCCGCACATCAACACTTGAGCATTCGGCCTTGTCAATTCGCCTGTTGACGCTTTGCTGGAATCCTCTATCACCGCATCCCGCGAACCGTCGAAGCGAACACTTATAAAAGCAGGTTTTCTACGGGGAGAATTTCGAGCAAATGAAATTGGACAGAGTTACTATCAGGGTAAGAACGAGACATCGAACGGACTTTTGGGCCTGTAGTCTGGCCCCCATTACCAAAACGGCTACTTCTCGTTCCCAAAGAAGCTCGCACTCCCAACGAGAATGCACAACTAACACCTCAGCAATATACCCGGGCGTCCTTTGCCCAGCAACTGACAACGCAAGATCGTGTGCAGTTCAACTACTTGGAGAGTAACTTAACCTGATACTAGCAAAGTATCGACCATCCTTGCAACATTTGTGAATTGCAAGAACATTCTCCTGCTCCTGTCCAGTTCATATCCATGAATATCCAGGATCCATGACGATACACTGCTGTGCGAATCCCCGATATGACTTGTTAGGCTATGCCAACAAGACCATCCATCATGTTCCCGCCTGCGTGCTGTGCTAGAGACGAATAAGCAGCGCGTCCATGCAGATGGGGCCGGATGATAAAGAGATGTACGGTATGTACACTAAATAGTGTCGTGTTAGTAGAGGGTGCGCGTATCGAGCTGAGTGCTAACCTTCACCCGCTGGCCAAGGGTGGGTATGAGGGATTCAATCTTCCGTCGCACGGTGAGGGGCAGCGCACTTGGATTCCACATTGTCGCACCCTCGTTAGACCCAAGTCGGGTGTAACAAGATAACGGTCGAGTTAGTGGTATCGTGCACGGTGGCGGAGATGCCACTTCACTTCACATCATCCGTCCGAGTACGCTCGACAGCCTAGCATGATGCGAGTAGGTGTGATGCCTATTCCGACCTTGTTCATCCCGACTTGCAGCTAATGTCTCATAGGAAGATCATTACTTCTTATTAGCATCAATAGATGGAGATGGAGTTATTGTATGTTACTTTATATGATCTGTGCGATTGTTGTCCGACCAGAGTTCGGTTGTCGCTGATAAGTTGTAGTTTCAGGACAGACATGACAGCGGTTCTGAGGCTATATCCCAACTCTAGATACTGGTCATCAATCATGCCACAAATCTATCCAAGCCCACATTCGTCGATTCGATCGAGAAGCCATTTGATTTTCGATAGATCTCTTCGATTCGCGCGATGAAGCCGCACCCTTGGGTTCTACCGGGGGTGCATTGATTCAGGTGGAAGATTCTAATGGAAAACAGTGTGTATACCGACTTTATCACTTCTTGTTTTTTGCTGAGTTAACACTTAAAAGAAGCCGTTTATTAAACTTCTGTGATAGTAACGAACGTTGCGATAAACATGAATAAAAAATTGAACAAAAAGAGAGGGTTCCAAGAACTTCACCCTTTTTTGAGATTAGTACTTCTAGCATAGTTTTAAATTATCTACTTTTGGCTTAGCTCTATCTTACCTTAATTTAGATGGTCAGTAGGTGGGATGCACTATGGCTACGGATGGGGTATGATTTAGCTGCTCCCCTTGCAAAGTCGCGGTCTCCTACCAGCACAGAGAAGCTCATTTGCGCATTATGGAAAGATAGCATCGTGCGAACCTTTTTAGACTACTGAGCTGTAGCATTTGGTCGGAAATGCGCATCTTGATGTAGCCATGTTAGGCGCGCTAGAACCTTAGGGTCTGCTCCATGTTGCCAAAGTCTGATGGACTGAGAATCTTGATGTCTTTTTCCATGATGCTGTGCCAAATCCGAGGAATATCAGATGTGTGCTTGAACGAACAACCATAAAAGGTGCTAGACTACTATAACACATTTTACACAACGGATCATACAATGATATTAGAAGGGATAGAGGAGACCAACGGTGTGGATATTAGACATAACCACAATTTAGAGATAAGGAAAAGAAAGGGCGTTCAGCAAGTGCCAAGGCTGAATAATAGCGGATAGCGTAGTAGACTACTACTAATGTGAAGAGTCTTTAATCTGCATCATCGGCGCTATTCCATCTCCGAAAAATACGTCTGCTCCTACTAACCATAGCTCAACCGATAGGAGAGCTTCCGGCTCAGAAATTAGCGCAAATAGCGTCGCAGGTGGTGAATTAACGAAAAGGTTGCGAAACTCAATTGTTTCGAAGGCTGAGACTGGTGCGATAACAGCAGAGTTGGCTAAGGAGTCTCTCTGTTCGGCAAAGTGTATACGCGATACCATCGATCAATACAACAAAACAGGCAGCAACGTATCTAGAAATCGCTTAGGCTAGCCTCCTAAGCTGACGAGGCGTGAGAAATGTATCCTATTAAGAGCTGTACGGAAAACGCCTAAGATCATCTATCAAAAGCTCATTAAGGAGGCACACCTTAGGAAGGACTTCTCATACAATACACTGTACAAGGCCCTCAAGGAGCAAAGACTTAGCAACTTAAGGGCGAAGATACGGCCCAAAATCAATAGAGCAACAGCTCAATTACGTCTAAAGTTCTGCCGTGAGTACGCAAATATTCGCTGGCGACTAGTAGTACCTTTTCGGTTCAGTAATGAGTGCTCTGTTTAAAAGGGCAGAGGTAATAACGCTGAGTGGGTGTTTCGATATCCATACGAGAAATGGCATCCTCCTATGATTATTACTGTATCTACAAGTCGGCCACCTCAGTAGATAGTATGGGCCAGCATATGGATCGATCATAACGGCCATATGAAGCGATCGCCACTGATTATTATGGAGAGAGATCCTGAGGCTCAACACCAAGGCTACTCAGCTCAAAGCTATACTACAGCTCTCGAACAAGGCCTCTTCAATTCATATAGGCCAGGAGAGAGATTCATGCAGGATAACGTAAGGATCTATACAGCAAATCACACATATGACTTTTTGGGAAATCACGGGATCTGGACAGTGAATTTCCCTCCTTATTCTCCCGATCTTAATAAGTACTCTGTCAACGTCAAGTAGAGATCTACCACGCGTGATGGTAGGATAATGGATCTCATGCCCTCCTATCATTGGTAATAGGTAGGTCGACCTATACAAGTGAGTTTCAGACCAGGACATAGACCTAGACAAGGACCCCGCGATCCGGTTTGAAACATAATATGGACGTCTAGTTCGGGAACGCATCTGCCCTGTATTAATTAAAAGGAATCTCTTGGAAACTCGGCTTCTTGGTTGGCCTACCATGGGTTATGGGAACATCGCGAAGTTAGAAAAAGCTCAAATTAAGGTCGAAGAGAAGGATACTTCCATTATATTCCATGTCCCATGTCAAAAAAACAACCTTGATGGTGCTTAGACTTTGGGTAGAATCTATTGAGAGGTCTTGGATTGAAGAGCATAGACGGGAATTTTGGCATGGGAAGCTTGAGATGCCCCTCAGAAATCACGGAAAGAGAAAGAGGGAATCGAAGGGAAGGTGAAACAAGGACTAATAAAAGACATAAAGGTGCCATACACAGATTAAGCTGGAAAAGTCGGATAGATGGATTTTCAATTTCAATATGCTAAAATATAGAGAATCAACGTATGAATGAAAGTTGTAAAGGCTGACTAAGGTATCGTGAGATGCTTAATTCTGGTACTTTCTATAACCTGAACTATTTAATTCTTACTGGTTTGCTTGTAGTCGTCTTCTCACGTCTATTAATTTAGTTACTGTCCGTACGTAGTACGGGCAGCTACTAAATGTTTTAGATCAAGTGGCGGCGGTCGCGGGATACCGCACAGGGCAGGGGCACGGGACATGGTCACCGTGCACGAGGATCAAATCAATATCACCCCTTTTCCTCCGTACGATAGAAAGACAGACAAGACCTGAATAGAATACAGACCCTTTTCTCACCCGTACAATCGTACAAGCTCTATCCTGTCATATCATGATATGTAGGACTAATAGAGTCCATTCAACAGTTACACCTTATTTGTAAAGTCAAGAATATAGACTTACAGGACTAGAACTCTCTAAGACAGGAAAACAGTGCAATATAGCTGAATTGGTCGAGTTGGTGTTGGCCTAGCGTGGGACCCTGATGAGTCAGTACCACAGCAGAGCTGCGCACTGGATGCTGTACCTTTACTAAGCTGTTAAGCTTGTAGGAGACAACGACTTTGGGGGTCATTGCAAAAGCTTGGTTTGGTGAGAATAGTGAGGAGTCATGGTAAGGTGACAGTCGAATGTTTCACTGTACAGGCTGCAGAGCCTTGCAATTCTCCCACAGACACCTCCACAGACAACTCCGAAATAATGTCGTTTCTGATATCCTTCCAAAACCATCACGGCAAGAGCCCCAGCTATGTCAACACGCGGACACTTTGGGGCTTTATCTGTGCTCCATCAGCCCAGGTAGTAGGGTGTCCTATAAGCTGAATCTTACATGTTTTCGCGAGTTCCACGGAACCAAATCACTCAACAAAATCATCATCTTACACGTCTACATGGTAAACTCAGCTCAACTCAGCTCGCACTCGATAAGGCTTTCTGTTCCCTCTTTGCTCCAGATGCCCGTGATCTTGAACCCTAATCCTGACGATTCCAATAGAGCGAACCAATCCTTCTCAGTTCTCTCTTTCGACGAGAGCAGCGTCGCCATCATGATGTCCAGTGCAGTAACTTGCCAATCTGCATCCTGGTTTCGTATGATGTGCTCATTGATGAGCAGTTTGCTGTAACCCGTTTTCATAGCACGAGCCACCTGTTTCAGAATTTTCTTGCATATCTCATCTGGCCAGTCGTGGAGAACAGAATGTAGGTAGTACGCGCGGGCACCCTCCACTGGCTGTTGAGTGTGAAAAT
The DNA here is from genome assembly GCA_019828545.1 of Paracamarosporium sp. OC-R06-R3. Classification (NCBI taxonomy): domain Eukaryota; kingdom Fungi; phylum Ascomycota; class Dothideomycetes; order Pleosporales; family Didymosphaeriaceae; genus Paracamarosporium; species Paracamarosporium sp. OC-R06-R3. The sequence continues at coordinate 13,766 of JACVRA010000475.1, read as the reverse complement.
CATACTTCATACATGTGACATTTGCAGGCAGGTTCTGTACATCGTCAATGATAGCTGGAAGGTCCTGTAGTACTAGACGACCCGAAGCCTCGGGATACTTTGTACTGGCCTTCGTGTGAGTGGATGTCTTAGAAGAAGAGCTTTTCACGTACGCAAATTCTCGTATATCATGGCCCAAGGACCCACCAATATCGACTAGTAGAGTAGCATTGGCCGAGTCGTCCATGCCTTGGAGTAATCTTTCTCTGACAGGATAGAACTCCATCCAGGTTGGTTTTCCCCCACGGTAACCACCCATGTGATAGTTGAATTGCTGACCAAGAGGCGGGTTAGCGGTTAGGTACTGGAACATGTTTTTCTCTGTTTTGAAAGCAGATTGATACGGGCCCATTTGTACCCCCATTGATGGCGAATCGGTTTTCCGCGTCACATACTCCGGAAAATGGAGAACTGCCGGCAAGAGGCCGTTCAAACTAGGTGTGTCAGTCACTTTCTAGGGATGCATGGTGATACCCACAAGCAAGGGTACCCTTCGCCAATTGTTGGAATGGTCAAAGCATTTGAGAAGTTTGTCGGTGCAAAGCTGCCGGCCTCCGTTTCCTTTACGTAACCCATAGCGGCGACATGCTTCAGCAGACGAGCTAACCGAATTAAGCATTCTAGAGCATGAGGGTCTGGAGAACTTGCTTACCGAGGATGTCCTCATTGGCTCCCACATTCACAGCGATATCCATAGTCTTTAGCGGCCGACCTTCGTTGGCCATCACGTGGAATACACCCATGATATAACAAGCCGTAATGGCAGCAAGGCAAGTGGGCTTTATGAACCGTTAGTACACGTGTGTATGTTTGGTGTTTGACACACCTGGGCCCAAAGATGTTCAATCATGATCTCATGCGGAGACTCGAGAGCTCTCACGAGACCTTTTGCTTTCTTAAGCAGGGCGATACGCATGTTTTCATCTCTAGGGACTAGTTTCCCTCTATATTCTAGCATATGGTCCAACAATTTACTAACGGCATCAAAGTTACAAGCCTGCGTCGCAGTATTGAGATCGATTGCCCTCGGGGTCTGTTCGGTTATCATTTCCGATCCTTTTACTTTTGTAAGCTCTGTATAAGCCAACTTGTTTTGTTTATCCGAAATTCTGTTCGTGATCAGTATTGACGCAGATGCGAAGATTAAGGCTATTGTGTGTGAATAATAAAATTAAAGACTCATCTCGCTCTTTCTGGTCTAAAGTAGTCGATAGGGCCGTTCGATCTGAAAGAGAGCGACCTTATCGTTTGCAAAGCATGCGACAAGACGTTATTGATAGTCTATTGGTCGTAGGTTTTATGGTGTAGATTCAGAGGAGAAGCTTACCAATAGAATATCTATGACTGTTGAAGCTTTTCGTGTATTAATGCCAGATTGCGAACAAACGAGACAAGCAAGACGGAACAAGGGCTTTTATATCGGAGTAAAATACCTGTGGGTGTGACGTTGGAGCCATTAGGGAATAGAGGATTGTAAGTGAAGTCCAAAGAGAAGAGGATTATGCATGCTAAACAAGGCCAGTGGCTCGTAATCCTATACACTTTATGACTGATGGACGAGCTATCACATGCATCGCCCCGTGTTGTAGTAATCAATATTAAATTCAATAGTCGCTCAAAGAAACTCAGCTATAGCCCTGGTTGGAGTCCAAGGTTGGCACTGTGGAGGTTGACTAGGACGAATGCGGAGGACCAATTAGAAAACAGGAGAGTACATGAAAGGGGGTCTCTGTGAAGATAGATAGGTAGTGGTGGATACTTGGCTCAGCGCTGCTGAGAACAACTCAACTACCTTACGATGCTATACAGCCTCATACCAACTTTCAACCTAGGGTTCTAAAGCAACTCAAATCAGCGGCCTTGATAGACAGTGGTCATTCAAGATAATGACATTTGTTTACGCTTAGCATCGACGTCAGCGTTGTTGGCGTACTTCTTGAGAATAAAAACTAAATTGTTAGCAAAAGTTCCTCTTAGAGCCTAAGTTCAGTATTAGACGATGCGATGACTTCGTCTGATTCTCCAATTCGTCCGCGTATAGGTTACAGGGGGTGGTCATACAAGGCAAGGGTCATAGAAAGTTTCTTACATTAACTAGATTGAAGCGTATTCCATACACGAATCTAGTCGATAGAAATGACTCGGTATAGCGTATGACCCCCTTTCGCGTGGGGCATTGCCTAGCAGTGTTCTCTCTCAATATACTGGCTAATAATTCAATGTGTGGTTTTGGCTCGCTCCTGCTCGATAATTGATCGTAATCTAGCTTTGGAAGTAGGGAATCGATGCTGCACTCGTCTTTCAAGCAACCCCCATATATCTTCGATGGGATTAAAGTCGGGTGAGTTCACTAGTCACCATAGCAATTATGTAACGTGGGCATGGAAATATTACTTCGGCGCCAACGCTCTATGAGGAGAGGCGCCGTCCTACATAAATAGAGTATTGCCGACGCCTACTCTATATGAGGCATGCTCCTGTACAAATTTCTGTATATATGGCATAACTCTCTGTGTGCAGGGGCCGAGGTCTGGTTCCTCTAATCATCTCTATCGAGTGGGCTCCAGGCTTGGGAGTTGGAGCTACGTACTGAATGCTGTACCGTTGCTAATCTGTGGGTTTATATAGTTTTGGTCATCTATAGTCCTTTGGAGTCGTTGCAAATGCATAGTTTAATGAGGATAGCGAGGATTCATACCTCAGAGAAGTCGAGTATCTCACTTTGCAGGCTGCAGAGCTATGCGGCAGTCCGTAAGACATAGAATCGCAACGCCTTCGTTCAACACTCACGCGTCAGTACCTCTGGAACTAAAAGCAACCTGAAGTAGGTTGCCATCATTCGCAGGCTATGCAGGCACCGACCGGTATAGTCTGATCACAATGCAATACGAAATCGCATGCGTCGGTCACTGTACTGACAATCCTATCTACCTCAACACGTTCTTATACGCGATCAATTTCTCCCATTCTTACAACAAGAGCGTACCCCCAAGTAACGATGGCAGTGCGTGGTTGCACGGTAAAGCACCTCTGTTCATCCTGAATGGAAACGCCGCGAATAGATACCTCGACACATTTGTTTTTTATTCGATTCAATAGCGGATCCACATCATAAGCATCTGTAGGATGAGAGGTTGAAGAGGTTGAAAGCTACTCCAAAGAAGAAACCCATCGATTATAATAACAAGTCGATGGAGTATGTTATTGAAAATATGGAATGTTTCGTGATGGAAGTTATTAGACTGAAGTATAATAAGGTTAGAAATTAAGTGTCAGACGCCCGTTCAGGAACGCTGTATTCATGTATTGGTACTGCCATCTTGCGCCTGATTGGGCCAGATTGGCCCTAGGTGGCATAAATAGCCCTAGAGTGTCTCACATTGTCAATTAATCCTAATTGAGGCCAAGACGTTGGCATTTGGCCCATTGTCAGTTACTAGGCAAAGGTCAGCACTTTGTCACAAAACTATATCTTTCGTCACTGTGGTCACATTTCTTCCCTGAGGAAAGCCAGTCTGAAAGATTAGTTACTGAACTGAACAAATTTTCATAATCCACAACTATACTATTTAGTTACCTTTGAATACGTAAAATTACACGACTGTGATCCAAATTACAAACCGAAGAGTGTGTTTATCTTATCTTCTTTTCAAATGTAGCACAATTTCCTGACCCTACCCGTATATTCTATCTTACGAAAACCACTTTGATCATACTACCGTGAGTCTAAGTGATGGCATTTCTGTGGGTGGCGAGACTGCCCACAACTATTCATTCATATAGCCAATGTTTAATGACTCCCAGCAGGAATGATGGAGAGTTTTCAACTGGCATTCAGTCCCGCATTTGGAATTCATGTGTTTGTTTTTGCATTCGTCTTGGACGATCTTGTCCCAGGTCTGATAGTCGGCCTCGCATTCTGCGCAAGTTTTGACGCTCCACTTTACTTTCCTACGAAGTTCTTCATCCCATATCCATTCACCATCCTCTAGTGGCGTCTTCCACAATTGGGGCTCCTGGTATTTTTGGACCTCCCTCCTAATCTTCTTTGCTTCTGGCATTTCAAGTGTCTTTAGTATTAGCTTTCTCTTATTCTGGTCTAGGCTGAGAAGCCAAACGTAACGTCTGTAAGATCCTAATTCAAGCAGCAATTCAGCCGCTCGTTCAGGTTTGATTAAACCAAGAAATTGGGTTTCTCCATACGAGTCATATTGTGAAACATTATCCCACAAAAGTTCCTGATAAACATTATACCAAAAACGTTTCTGATGATACTGATCCGCCGCCTCCAAAAGATCTGATAGGAACTTTTTTGTATATTGTAACATCTTTTGTTTGCTTCTCTTATTGGCACCACATAGCGTAGTAAACGTTTCATATGGTTCCCACCACTCTGGATCTTCGAATCGTTTCCGCTTGGCATTGGGAACGGCTTCAGGTTTAGCCCATCCGACCTACATAAATGTTAGTCTGGTACAAATTGTAGAACGCCCAAAACGAAACGCAACTCACTTCTCTCATAGTCGTGATAGCAGGTTCGTGCATCCTGTTGAGTCTTTCTGCTTGTTTTGCGCTCCGCGCTGCTTCCTCACGACGTCTTTCAGTGCAGAGCCATTTATTATACTCTGTTGACTCCTCCCATGGTTCGAGTTTCTGAAATAACAAGATTTCCTTGTTGACTCTTTCTACTTCCGGCTTTTCAATGTTCCTTAATATCTGCTCTCTCTTGTCCTGATCTAGGTTGAAAAGCCAAATGTAGCGTCTATGAGGGTCTAATTTGAGCAGCAATTCCGCCGCTTGTTCAGGTTCAATCAAACTGAGAAATTGGGTCTGTCCATGCTCATCATGCATTAATACACAATGCCACAAATATTTCCAATGTTCCCCGCGTGTCACCTTTAAGAGATGTGGTAGATGGGTTCTTGCATGTCCTAACAATTCATCCTCACTTTTCTTAATAGCATTACAAAGCCTAGTAAATTTGTGGAATATTTTTAACAATCTCCACTGGGCATCGATATCGGCTTCAGATGTAGTCTACACTTCTATTAGCCTATTTAGAGAACCTTCTCAAGTACTTACTTTAGAATGTTTTATAGTAAATTTGCAAAGACTATAAGGATAACTCCAGTATACTGCGAATTGCTATATATGAATATCCAATTTGTTACGTTTTAAATACTATCAGCACTAGGAACACTATAAGCCATCAAGTATTACATAATACAATAATCAGGCTTACTCGATCGCGTTATATCATGACCTATAGATGGCTAACGCTTACTTCTCATATAACGTGATGAACTCATTTACCTGGTGACTAAGACAAAAGCGGCGCGCTTTACGTCCACAGGAGCGCGGTCTCCGACAAGAGATAAGCAGCTCTCCTCAAGTGAGTAGACTAACTAGAATTATGGCAGAGAGAACAAATTGTGCTATGATTCTGAATTAGGAACCCTTTAGTAAATTAAGTATTGCTACTATATTCAATGTTTATGTGGAGAGGGGAACTATTGAAATGAGTTCTTCCTACATATCAGCAAGCGTTGTATTGAGAGAGCAGTGTTCTACTGTGCAAAGGGAGTCTTGGTCCAGGCGTCCGGGATCTCGTCTATTTAAGATGAATTATCCGATGTCTTCCTTTTAGCGCTGGTAGTGTTGAACACTTACACACTCATCATATTCTCCTCGATCAGCTGAACGTATCTAGGCAGGAATGTTATACATGACTAGCGCTTGCAAAATTGGTCGTGCATGGCGAAAAACGAGATTCTGGCGGTCGAAGGTATCGTTTAACTTCTCTCGGTCAATGGGAATGACCAATCCGTCTGACAAACTGGGATTATGCGAGAGACCTCTTCGAGAATATGGATAGTAGGATATACACCAAGCATCGATTCATATGGCTAAACAATCTATAGGTAAGATTATTTTCTGCATCCTGGAAGGCTAGGATGGACGGATGGGGTGCAACCAGAGATGCAGTTAGCGTCGTAGGGTGGCTCGTGATACCGAGATGGACGTTACCGTAGAGTTTTGCATTTCCAGTTTGAGCAAGGGTGCAACTAAAACTAAGTAAGGGGCGTAAGAATGAGTCTCCAGAACAATACACAGGTAATTATTAGTGCTTGACGCAGATGGAAACTGCAAGACTCTACGATAATTCATGTAGTGACCACTTAAGATGCATAGACCACATTGGAGTTCGGAAGTCTAAGAACATGTGCCGCGGTCTCACCACGTAAAAGCTGATATCTAGGCTAGTTAATTTGGCTTATGTAAATCTTGCCGGTAGCGAAGGGTTGTACGCGTGGGTTAAGTGATGACGATGCTTACGGTAAGCGAACCCGCAAAGTCTAGTTATTGTACATAGTGGGTGAGAAACAGTGGGTGAAAGATAGATTGAACCTTTTTGGGTGGGATGATGCCAAGAATGTTTAGCTTATTTTGTCACCCTGGTGGTAGTTATCTACGATTACGTATACAAACGGCAGGAGCACCAGCGCTTTGTGCTTTGTTCAATCTAGCTGTATTTTGAATCTCTTAATGATATCGCTAGAATAGGATTCAAGGACACATAAATATGTAATGTACTTGGTAACTGGTGCGACTAATGACAATCAACAAGCTCGACAGAACACAGCAAGCACAGAAGCATTCATGAGCGATAACACACTCAAGAAGTTCACTGGAACGCAGACCCAGACCTCACGTGAGGGTTTCCCGAATGCAACAGCAGCAAACATCCTTACAAGCCTTTGTTATGAAGGAGACCTATGCGTTGGCACAGGCGCAACCAGTCTCTCACCTTTTTTATTTAGAGACGCGACCTCCTACAGTTTACAGCAACCGAACCAACCATTAAAATCACCAATCGATAAAGAATCGGATTTCTTGATGAGCAACGGAATAATAGCAGACTCTCAAAGCGCACAGAATACCTCCACCGCACTAGCTGGGTTCGAACTCGAATACCAAACCGACTCGCGTCGCGATTATGAACTTCTATGGAAAGATCAGCATCTATACACAATGAACAAATTCTTCAATGGCCTCTGCTCGGCACCCAAATGCGATTGGTTTCAATCTGCCTGCAATTTTCTGTCATCGCCCGTGCAAGAATCGCACACTCTGGTTACTAGCAAGCCACAGAACTCTTTCCCCCTCCCGAGGTTAGTGCTGTGTCATCACCATTATACCTCGAAGCTTCCCAGCAGACATGTGTTTGTGCGCTGCCAGCGCAGAGCAACGTCAGCCCCAGCTACGTCTTCTCACAGGTAGATTCGGAGCAACCGACGTGGCCACACATCAGCTTAGAACGGGTGACTTCCAACCAGCAACAGATAAACCTCGGCCTAGATTCCTCTTGTGGAATTCACATCGCGAGGTGCCTGCCGTGTATCGACGTTCAGAACCTTGGAGAAGAAATGGTACCCTTGCAGAGCCGAAACAACAACTTCATGCCACTCGACGCTAGGTCCATTGGATATCTTCGCCCTATGGCGGAAATTCACCCAGATCACAACTTTCCGTACCGTTTGGATGTATCACAACCGTCAACACCCAACAAAAGCTCTTTGTTACCGTTTAGTGATGATCAAATATCTGACAAACATCGACCATATCATCAACTGATTCTGAAGGCACTTAGGCAAGCGCCTGAAAACACTATGTCTCTAAGTGACCTCTACAAATGGTTTCAAAAGCATACGGACAAGGTAGCTGGAAAGCATAGTACCGGCTGGAAGTGCAGCATCCGGTACGATCTCTCAGCCAATAGTGTACGTGTTTGAAGCGTCTCCCGCCGGTTTATACTCCCACGTTCATGAATAACGACATCAATAGGCATTCGAGAAGGTCGAACAATCTGGTGGAGAAGCTTTGAAGGTAAGTATGTGGCGTCTCACACGGGAAGCGCTCGCGAATGGCGTCAAACCCACGGCTCGCTACCGCCCAAAGCGCAAGCGAGCAACGCAACAGAAGTGGTAACAAAGAGCACGAATCAAAGCTTGTGACCCCGGTGTAACTCGCTAGGATCATACATTTCCCGGGACTGGAAAGATATATAACGCCTTAGCGAGAACAGGGGGTATTGATGGATTAGTTTGTTAGTATCAAGCGTGGTAAACTCCGTAAATTCCCCCCAAATTGCTGTCGAGCAGGGTGCATCTCTTATAGTATCAAAGAGCCACATAGTGAGGGATGATCAAGTGTGTTCGAGCCGAGGCTAAATATACTAAAGACAATGGCAACGTACAGTACCACGTCTAGTAGGGATCTTCTTTGAACAAGGTCTTCCCATCCGCGCCGTTCTTTAGATGCTGGAAACGGTTCACAAAGAGATGTGCGGTACCCAAGTGTACCGCTAATTTAGAAATACCATGGATAACTTTGGACTGTTTCAGAAGCGTCACACGTCAACTCCGAACCTAGCAATGTATACTGGTTTCGTAATAGAGGCTGTTAATACTACAAAACGGATAGGTGATCGGGCCGAATGACTTGATACACTTTTGGAGACAACTTTATCATTCAGAGCTTTCGGACACCAAGGTTCGATGAAGCTCACGGCTGCTTATTTATTGGGGAAGGTAAGCTAGGATACCTTGCACAGTCAAGATAAGATTTATCCCGTAGATCAGGAAAACTCCCGGTGTGGGAAATAAGTAAGATATTAACAAATGATGCCGGCCAGACCTCGACCATGCCTCGCTCAGTTAGCTTCAAGTCTTCACAGTTTACTGTAATTATTACAATAATCGAATTGTTACTATTAGTAGCGCCCTGTAGCACTTGCTGTGTAGAGAAAATACTTTGCATATAAAAAATACATGCGCGTGGCTACGTTCTTGCGTATTATGTATCTCAGCTTTTTATGAAGTATGACAGCACACGCTGCTCAAATTACATCTGACAAGCTAACGACCCTTGGGTACATCGAATAACGTCGTCGAGACAGTCCTTAAAGTCTGAGCATTTGATGACTTATCATGGCAGCGTTGTGGCAAGCAGATTAGGCCTAGTCGCCGTGGTCCGTAGTACTTCCGATGCTTACTTAGCAACTTAATACCTTGACCGGAATGGCCCGTTATTGCTTACATCCTGTAACGTTAATCTATAAAGGTAGCCCGCCTGGGCACGTTCTGCTGACCCAGATTATTATTTTCACAACATCATGTCTAAAATTCAGTTAAGATTGATCCAAATATTCATTCTCTAACTGTACCTATTCTAAGGGAAACCGAGATCTTTACTTTATACGATTGACGGTGGCCCTGTCAAGCTCGCGACCATTCAGATTGTTGATGATTGATTAATATGGGGAGAGAATGATTGGGCCGGCGTCGTGAAGAGCGACCGATTCTTCACACGTGACTGCACAAAGCACAGGTCATCTTCCAGTCAAGGTGGCAGGTTTAACCTCTAAAGCTCATTGTGGAAAGCCAAGGTATGATGTCTGGGCTGGTTGAATAGGTCAAGACCGTTCTCTACATGTGCAAGAGTCGTTAGATGTGAGAAGTGTTCGAGTTGGTGTTGGCTCAGCGTGGGACCCTAGTGAGTCGGTACCACAGCAGAGCTGCGCACTGAATGCTGTACCTTTACTAAGCTGTTGAGGTTATAGGAGACAACGACTGTTGACGAGCAGAACCCTGGGAGTCATTGCAAAAGTTTGGTTTCTTGAGAATAGTGAGGAGTCATGGCTCAACAGGTAAGGTGGCAGTCGAATATTTCATACTTGCCAGGATTACAGACATGTGAAAGTCAAGCAGCGTATGCTGTGACGCTTCGCAAAAAGCGAACCTACAAATCTGCCAAGGTGTCAGATTTATGATGGATATGGATGGTTCACTTTGAAATTGTGATGATTGTGGATTGGTTGTAGTTATGTGTTGTAGCTAAGCCTAAGGTTGCCCTTTTGTCAATATCTCAAAGCCTTCTTTAGCGTCCCAGCCTTTGTTTTGTACTTTAAGTAACAGTACACTACGACTTACTGTGAAATCCAGATTGTAATCATTGCGTTTTAAGTCACTACGACTTGGTCCACTCTAATAGTACATTATCTGAAACACAGTGATGGACGCATAGTCTATCATTCAGGAACTATTTTATGATTGGCATGGCGGCGTAGGTTATCAGACTTGCGATACGATGCACTACGATCGCGAGTAGAATTGCGGTGTAAGCCAGTTCCAGGGTTACCTAATGTTTGAAATTCCACATATTAAACTCAGCGGACTATGCGCAGGTCATCCGAACTCCCATCTATGTAACGCAATCAAAACAACCACGCATCCTTATAGATCATCTTATACTTCTAGAACGAGCTGTCTTGGGTGTTATTTAGATCTTTCCTCCTTCCCACAGTAGAAGAGATGAGTGTGCCTATTCGAGTCCTATGTAGCATCTGACTAATCAGTCAAGACACAAGCTTTACGAGGTGTGAAGGGTAAAAGGTGTCTCCATACATGTAGTTCTATAGAATTAAAGTTCTTGTTAGTGTGGTATATTATGAGGGAATCTGCGTAAATGCCTCGTTTTATGCCGCTTCCTCAGCTTCTCCTTAACTAGATGTGGCCTTGTCTTCCGTCCCCTGCTTGGGACTTTTTTTGGCCTCGCAATGTTCGTCGTAGAGTTTCTCGAAGTGACTGGTGGATCTGGTGACATGGCCTTGAGTAATTCGCGCTGTATGTCGTCCTCAGTTACACAGAATTTGTTTTGCGTCTCGATTGCGGATGGTAACCTTTGAGAGACAGAGAAAGTTGTAGTTTCCGTGGCAACAGGAGGAGCACCCGTAGCGCTTGTTTGGAGCAATCGAAACTTGCATGATTCTAGACCATTATCTGAGTGCTTTAATATTTTTTTAGTCCCCCCAATCCTTCCTTTAAACATTGTCTTGTGTTTTCTCTTTATAATATCTGTTACTATAGATGTGTTGCTGTGTGAGACTAACGCCAGGTACGAAACGTGTGTATCTACGGTACAGCACAAAGCCTATAATTAATACTGTATGCTAGAAGCTCTTTGACGAGTAGGAATAATAAGCAAACCTGTCATCGCCAGCTGTGCACATTTACTTGCCCCTACATTAAGCTTACTGATGAAGAAAGATACAGTCAGGCTTACTAGGTTTAAAATCTCAACAATAATTTTGTGCAGGATCATCACTCTCTAGTAAGCATTGATGGCTTACCTATGTATTTAGAACTTTAATCTCCACAAGATGCTTTGAGAACTGGAACGACCGAGGTAGCGTTTAAACTAGACACCTACTATAGACTGATATAGACGGCACGTAATGAATTTCCCGTGTAAGAGCGGGGGCACATAGTTGAGATTAGGAGGTAAGCTTTGTACTCTATACGAGAAGGGGTATTGGATTATCATTTATGCGGTGCCTCTTATCATGTATCCGCTACACTTAGCAATTAGCTAACTTTCTACATTATTCCCTTTACGGGGGCGATCGCTCGTACGCAGGCACGTGCTGTTAAGACTTTATCAGCGTAGTCACCACTATATAATACTTCCTAACGGCAGGAATATTATCTTGTTTCCATAGTACATTGTGCATCAATCTGCTTTTATATGTAGTCGGTTCGGGCATCAGTAATATCAAAACAATGAGAGGTCTACTAAGAAAACTCTTTTGTCGAGAGAGCCATAATAATTCCAGACCTGCAGACGCTGCATGTAACTGTGCGACCTTATCGCGAGGAAGAAGGCCAGAATCGAGACACCATCCGAAAAAGCGGAGAAGAAAATCTCGAGCTCCTGTAGTAACTTTAGTCGTTATTAAGGATACCTGCTACTGTAATCGTCGCCCCGTATCGCCAGAGCGCGTGTAGCCGCCCAACATCATCCAACACACAACTTCGGTGCCAGAGCTTGATGGGACCGGAGGAAATGGCGAAGATCCCGAAAGAGAGGACTGTCTGAGAGAGTTTCACGGTAGTCGGAAAAAGTGTAGAGTATAGTATGGGGATAAAGTCTACAAGATATTATGAAACGCTGGGATTATCGAATCCGTAACTTAGGTAACGAACAAGCATCTGGAAAAATCTATGCAATTATCTTAGATAGCTCGAGTAATTGATGATTGTCTTCCTACACGTTGAACGTCTTACTGTTTTGGGGTGCCTGCATTTTTGCACCTTGTTTCGAATCATATGCAAGGGCTTTTATCAGTTTACCCGAAAACATCGGGGACTCGATATGGTGAGGGGCGGCATGATGAACTGCTGAGGGTCTAGACTTGAACTGCGGTAAGACTCAATCTAGCGTTGAAGGTGAAAAAATATTCATATTAGACTCAGGGTGCGCGTGTGTTTGGCATATATCTTCTAGCCCTCTTATTCACCATATCGCTCTCATAGTTCAAATATAAGTTGGTTTTCCAGATCGTGTTTTCTATAATCATTCCGAAGCGCGAGGCTATTTTACTATAGGTTTTGGTCTATGAGCCTACGTAGATGACAGTCCACCGCGTGACCTAGCATCTAAAACGAAATTTGTCCCATATAGATTACGGTTATAGAGTTAATCGGGGGCAAATGTTGTTCTACGCCAAATATGTTCAACGGATCATAAAAAGCAGTAGGCCTCAACGCTTCAGCTTCGATATGTCAACGTGTAAGACAGTGTTCTTTTTGTATCTGCGTTAGAAACCTCTGTGCAGGTTCTATAGGGTTGTCGTTTCTTTTAAAATCGTAATGTCCTAATACCGTTCTTGCAGGATGCTTCAAATCTCACTAAAATGTGCATCTGGTCGAGCTTCGACCGAGAATGTTTCACGTAACCGCTCGCTCACTACCTGTGTGTGATCATAGAGTTCGGAACATCCCCATCGTACAAGACTTACGATTGCTAAATCTCTCATTGAAATGATGACGATCTTTCTCAATCCAAGAGAATTCATCGAGCTCGTCTCATTATTGCTTCATCATCAAGTTCCACTAGTCCCGAAATTTCGGAGTGGTGCTTAATTGAGATATTTGGGCAATAGGCCCAGGCGGGAGTCCATTCCCCGCCAGGATTCGCGCAATATCACGAGCTGTTGATAGAATGTTTGCATCTGTTCCAACGTAGGATCTCAATATACCTCGATATCTTTAAGTAAGTTGTCGAGTTTCCTTAGCATGTTCTCTTGTGTGGGTTTTGGGCAATAAACCTCTTCTTGTTGTTCTCGGAAATTCCACATCGTATCCGGTTCCGCTTCGCAATGGGTGTAGGTATTATCGACAATGGAACGATGGTCATGTCGAGATCTCTTAGTTTGTCAAGCCGATTCGAAAGGATATTTTGCCATCGAACTCTGGAGGTTTTTAGAATGAGGACCAATTCGAGGAATGCGTCACGAGTTGCAGGCAGGTAAATATCGATATCGGTTGTTCCGTGCGACAAAGCCGATCCGGATCCACTCAAAACCGCACCACAGTCCGCGAACGCTGCAAGTAGCGAAATGGGTTGGCGAAACCATCGACTAACGTTAGAAAGTTAAGGACTAATTCCGGTACGAAGACTCAGGATTAACTCCGAACGCGAAGAGGCGAAATAACAATTCTTTCTTGATCACGGGAGCAGCGACACGCACACACCTGCTATTGTGGTCAACGCGCTCTGCAGGCAGGCGTTCCACTATCGAGGATTAAGCCTTACCCTGACACAAGTGGCTAGGCTTCCGGCCCACTTGGCGGCATTACCGATTCTTGGCAGCTCGTGCCACGCGT